>CM050171.1:64048121-64133121 GCA_027410445.1 Discoglossus pictus
CCCCTCTCTCTCCCTCTCCCTGCTCTCTCCCTCTTACCCCCTCTCTTTCCCTATTTCTCTCTCCCTCTCCCCCACTCTCTCTCTTCCTCTTCCTCCTCTCTCTTTCCTGATTTCTCTCTTTCCCTCTCCCCCTCTTTCTTTCTCTATTTCTCTCTTCCTTTTCCCACTCCCTCTTTCCTGATTTCTCTCTCTCCCTCTTCCCCCTCTCTCTTTCCCTATTTCTCTCTTTTCCTCTCCCCCTCTCTCCCTCTCCCTTTCCCCCACTATTTCTTCCGTTTCCCCCTCTCTCTTTCGCTATTTCTCTCTCTCCCTCTCCCCCACTCTTTTTTTTCTTCCCCCTCTCTCTTTCCGATTTCTTTCTCTCCCTCTCCCCGACTATCTCTTCTGTTTCCCCCCACTCTCTCTCCCTCTTCACCCTCTCCCTCTCCCCCACCCTCTCTCCCTCTTCCCCCTCTTTTTCTTTATTTCTCTCTCTCCCTCTCCCCCACTCTCTCTCCGTCTCCCCCTCTCTCCCTCTCTCTTTCTAGATTTCTCTCTCCCCCTCTTCCTCCTCTCTCTTTCCCTATTTCTCTCTCTCTCCCTCTTCCCCCTCTCCCCCACCCTCTCTCCCTCTTTCCCCTCTCTCTTTCCTTGTTTCTTTCTCTCCATTTCTCCCATTCTTTATTCCTTTCTTTCCTCAAGTCTCTCTCCCCCTCTTGCCCCTCTATCTTTCCCTATTTAGCTCTCACTCTCTCCCCCACTCTCTCTCCCTCTTCCCCCTCTCTTTTTCCCTATTTCTCTCTCTCCCTCTCCCCCTCTCCATCTCCCCCTCTCTTTTTCCTTGTTTCTTTCTCTCCCTTTCTCCCACTCTCTCTCCCTCTTCCCCCTCTCCCCCCTCTCTTTCTAGATTTTTCTCTCTCCCCCTTTTCCCCCTCTCTCTTTCCCTATTTCTCTCTCTCCCTCTCCCCCTCTCCCCCACCCTCTATCCCTCTTCCCCCTCACTCTTACCCTATTTCTCTCTCTCCCTCTTCCCCACTCTCTCTCCCTCTTTCCCCTCTCTCTTTCCATATTTCTCTCTCCCTCCCCCCACTCTCTCTCCCTCTTCCCCTCTTTCTTTATTTCTCTATCTCTCCCTCTCCCTGCTCTCTCCCTCTTACCCCCTCTCTTTCCCTATTTCTCTCTCCCTCTCCCCCACTCTCTCTCTTCCTCTTCCTCCTCTCTCTTTCCTGATTTCTCTCTTTCCCTCTCCCCCTCTTTCTTTCTCTATTTCTCTCTTCCTTTTCCCACTCCCTCTTTCCTGATTTCTCTCTCTCCCTCTTCCCCCTCTCTCTTTCCCTATTTCTCTCTTTTCCTCTCCCCCTCTCTCCCTCTCCCTTTCCCCCACTATTTCTTCCGTTTCCCCCTCTCTCTTTCGCTATTTCTCTCTCTCCCTCTCCCCCACTCTCTCTCCCTCTTTCCCCTCTCTCTTTCCATATTTCTATCTCCCTCCGGCCCACTCTCTCTCCCTCTTCCCCCTCTATCTTTCTCTCTCTCTCTCCCTCTCCCCACTCTCTCCCTCTTCCCCCTCTCTTTCCCTATTTCTCTCTCCCTCTTCCCCACTCTCTCTCTTCCTCCTCTCTCTTTCCTGATTTCTCTCTCTCCCTCTTCACCCTCTCTCTTTCCCTATTTCTCTCTCCCTCTCCCACACTCTCTCTTCCTTTTCCCCTCCCTCTTTCCTGATTTCTCTCTCTCCCTCTTTCCCCTCTCTCTATCCCTAATTCTCTCTTTTTCTCTTCCCCACTCTCTCTCTTCCTCTCACCCACCCTCTCTCCATCTCCCTTTCTCCCACTATCTTCCGTTTCCCCCTCTCTCTTTCCCTATTTCAATCTCTCCCTCTCCCCCACTCTCCCTCTTTCTTCCCCCTCACTCTTTCCTGATTTCTTTCTCTACCTCTCCCCACTATCTCTTCTGTTTCTCCCACTCTCTCCCTCTCTCCCTCCTCTCTTTGCTTATTTCTCTCACTCCCTCTCCCCCACTCTCTCTCTTCCTCCTCTCTCTTTCCTGATTTCCCTCTCTCCCTCTTCACCCTCTCTCTTTCCCTATTTCTCTCTCCCCCACTCTCCCTCTTTCTTCCCCCTCACTCTTTCCTGATTTCTTTCTCTCCCTCTCCCCACTATCTCTTCTGTTTCTCCCACTCTCTCTCCCTCTCTCCCTCCTCTCTTTGCTTTTTTCTCTCACACCCTCTCCCCCACTCTCTCTCTCTCTCCCCCCTCTCTTTTCCCTATTTCTCTCTCTCCCTCTCCCCCACTCTCTCTCCCTCTCCCCCTCTCTCTCCCCCTCTATTTCTAGATTTCTCTCTCTCCCCCTCTTGCCCCTCTATCTTTCCCTATTTAGCTCTCACTCTCTCCCCCACTCTCTCTCCCTCTTCCCCCTCTCTTTTTCCCTATTTCTCTCTCTCCCTCTCCCCCTCTCCATCTCCCCCTCTCTTTTTCCTTGTTTCTTTCTCTCCCTTTCTCCCACTCTCTCTCCCTCTTCCCCCTCTCCCCCCTCTCTTTCTAGATTTTTCTCTCTCCCCCTTTTCCCCCTCTCTCTTTCCCTATTTCTCTCTCTCCCTCTCCCCCTCTCCCCCACCCTCTATCCCTCTTCCCCCTCACTCTTACCCTATTTCTCTCTCTCCCTCTTCCCCACTCTCTCTCCCTCTTTCCCCTCTCTCTTTCCATATTTCTCTCTCCCTCCCCCCACTCTCACTCCCTCTTCCCCTCTATCTTTCTTTATTTCTCTATCTCTCCCTCTCCCTGCTCTCTCCCTCTTACCCCCTCTCTTTCCCTATTTCTCTCTCCCTCTCCCCCACTCTCTCTCTTCCTCTTCCTCCTCTCTCTTTCCTGATTTCTCTCTTTCCCTCTCCCCCTCTTTCTTTCTCTATTTCTCTCTTCCTTTTCCCACTCCCTCTTTCCTGATTTCTCTCTCTCCCTCTTCCCCCTCTCTCTTTCCCTATTTCTCTCTTTTCCTCTCCCCCTCTCTCCCTCTCCCTTTCCCCCACTATTTCTTCCGTTTCCCCCTCTCTCTTTCGCTATTTCTCTCTCTCCCTCTCCCCCACTCTTTTTTTTCTTCCCCCTCTCTCTTTCCGATTTCTTTCTCTCCCTCTCCCCGACTATCTCTTCTGTTTCCCCCACTCTCTCTCCCTCTTCACCCTCTCCCTCTCCCCCACCCTCTCTCCCTCTTCCCCCTCTTTTTCTTTATTTCTCTCTCTCCCTCTCCCCCACTCTCTCTCCGTCTCCCCCTCTCTCCCTCTCTCTTTCTAGATTTCTCTCTCCCCCTCTTCCTCCTCTCTCTTTCCCTATTTCTCTCTCTCTCCCTCTTCCCCCTCTCCCCCACCCTCTCTCCCTCTTTCCCCTCTCTCTTTCCTTGTTTCTTTCTCTCCATTTCTCCCATTCTTTATTCCTTTCTTTCCTCAAGTCTCTCTCCCCCTCTTGCCCCTCTATCTTTCCCTATTTAGCTCTCACTCTCTCCCCCACTCTCTCTCCCTCTTCCCCCTCTCTTTTTCCCTATTTCTCTCTCTCCCTCTCCCCCTCTCCATCTCCCCCTCTCTTTTTCCTTGTTTCTTTCTCTCCCTTTCTCCCACTCTCTCTCCCTCTTCCCCCTCTCCCCCCTCTCTTTCTAGATTTTTCTCTCTCCCCCTTTTCCCCCTCTCTCTTTCCCTATTTCTCTCTCTCCCTCTCCCCCTCTCCCCCACCCTCTATCCCTCTTCCCCCTCACTCTTACCCTATTTCTCTCTCTCCCTCTTCCCCACTCTCTCTCCCTCTTTCCCCTCTCTCTTTCCATATTTCTCTCTCCCTCCCCCCACTCTCTCTCCCTCTTCCCCTCTATCTTTCTTTATTTCTCTATCTCTCCCTCTCCCTGCTCTCTCCCTCTTACCCCCTCTCTTTCCCTATTTCTCTCTCCCTCTCCCCCACTCTCTCTCTTCCTCTTCCTCCTCTCTCTTTCCTGATTTCTCTCTTTCCCTCTCCCCCTCTTTCTTTCTCTATTTCTCTCTTCCTTTTCCCACTCCCTCTTTCCTGATTTCTCTCTCTCCCTCTTCCCCCTCTCTCTTTCCCTATTTCTCTCTTTTCCTCTCCCCCTCTCTCCCTCTCCCTTTCCCCCACTATTTCTTCCGTTTCCCCCTCTCTCTTTCCCTATTTCTCTCTCTCCCTCTCCCCCACTCTTTTTTTTCTTCCCCCTCTCTCTTTCCGATTTCTTTCTCTCCCTCTCCCCGACTATCTCTTCTGTTTCCCCCACTCTCTCTCCCTCTTCACCCTCTCCCTCTCCCCCACCCTCTCTCCCTCTTCCCCCTCTTTTTCTTTATTTCTCTCTCTCCCTCTCCCCCACTCTCTCTCCGTCTCCCCCTCTCTCCCTCTCTCTTTCTAGATTTCTCTCTCCCCCTCTTCCTCCTCTCTCTTTCCCTATTTCTCTCTCTCTCCCTCTTCCCCCTCTCCCCCACCCTCTCTCCCTCTTTCCCCTCTCTCTTTCCTTGTTTCTTTCTCTCCATTTCTCCCATTCTTTATTCCTTTCTTTCCCCAAGTCTCTCTCTCGCTCTTGCCCCTCTCTCTTACCCTATTTCTCTCTCCCCCTTTTCCCCCTCTCTCTTTCCCTATTTCTCTCTCTCCCTCTCCCCCACCCTCTATCCCTCTTCCCCCTCACTCTTACCCTATTTCTCTCTCTCCCTCTTCCCCACTCTCTCTCCCTCTTTCCCCTCTCTCTTTCCATATTTCTCTCTCCCTCCCCCCACTCTCTCTCCCTCTTCCCCTCTATCTTTCTTTATTTCTCTATCTCTCCCTCTCCCTGCTCTCTCCCTCTTACCCCCTCTCTTTCCCTATTTCTCTCTCCCTCTCCCCCACTCTCTCTCTTCCTCTTCCTCCTCTCTCTTTCCTGATTTCTCTCATTCCCTCTCCCCCTCTTTCTTTCTCTATTTCTCTCTTCCTTTTCCCACTCCCTCTTTCCTGATTTCTCTCTCTCCCTCTTCCCCCTCTCTCTTTCCCTATTTCTCTCTTTTCCTCTCCCCCTCTCTCCCTCTCCCTTTCCCCCACTATTTCTTCCGTTTCCCCCTCTCTCTTTCGCTATTTCTCTCTCTCCCTCTCCCCCACTCTTTTTTTTCTTCCCCCTCTCTCTTTCCGATTTCTTTCTCTCCCTCTCCCCGACTATCTCTTCTGTTTCCCCCACTCTCTCTCCCTCTTCACCCTCTCCCTCTCCCCCACCCTCTCTCCCTCTTCCCCCTCTTTTTCTTTATTTCTCTCTCTCCCTCTCCCCCACTCTCTCTCCGTCTCCCCCTCTCTCCCTCTCTCTTTCTAGATTTCTCTCTCCCCCTCTTCCTCCTCTCTCTTTCCCTATTTCTCTCTCTCTCCCTCTTCCCCCTCTCCCCCACCCTCTCTCCCTCTTTCCCCTCTCTCTTTCCTTGTTTCTTTCTCTCCATTTCTCCCATTCTTTATTCCTTTCTTTCCCCAAGTCTCTCTCTCGCTCTTGCCCCTCTCTCTTACCCTATTTCTCTCTCTCCCTCTTTCCCCTCTCTCTTTCCATATTTCTCTCTCCCTCCCCCCCCACTCTCCCTCTTTCTTCCCCATTTCTCTTTCCCGATTTCTTTCTCTCCCTCTCCCCCACTATCTCTTCTGTTTCCCCCACCCTCTCTCCCGCTTCCCCCTCTCTTTGCTTATTTCTCTCACTCCCTCTCCCCAATCTCTCTCCCTCTTTCCCCTCTCTTTTTTCCCTATTTCTCTTTCTCCCTCTCCCCCACTCTCTCTCCCTCTCCCCCCTCTCCCCTCTCTCTTTCTAGATTTCTCTCTCTCCCAATCTTCCCCCTCTCTCTTTTCCTATTTCTCTCTCTCCCTCTTCCCCCTCTCCCTCTCCCACACCCTCTCTCCCTCTTCCCCCTCTCTTTCTTTGTTTCTTTCTCTCCATTTCTCCCACTCTCTCTTCCTTTCTTTCCCCAAGTCTCTCTCTCCCTCTTTCCCCTCTCTCTTACCCTATTTCTCTCTCCCTCCCCCCACTCTCTCTCCCTCTTCCCCTCTCTCTTTCTCTATTAATCTCTCTCTCTCCCTCTCTCCACTGTCTCCCTCTTCCCTCTCTCTTTCCCTATTTCTCTCACCCTCTCCACCACTCTCTCTTCCTCTTCCCCCTCGCTCTTTCCCTATTTCTCTCTCTTAGTTACATAGTTACATAGGCCCTCATTCAATTGAGATTTGGCCAATTGAATATGGCTTTAAATAAGCACATAGCATATATATTTTTAAAGAAGTTTTTAGTTAGTAAAAATCTTGCTTTTGGATAGATGCTTAATAACGAAAAACGTATTTAAAAAAAATATGTTATGTGCTTATTTAAAGCCCTATTCAATTGGCCAAACTGCAATTGAATGAGGGCCATAGTAATTAAGGTTGAAAAAAGACTTTCAGTCCATCAAGTTCAACCTGTTAAGATCTCCTCTGATCTGCAATATGCGAATTAGTTATTAATTAAATTATTGATTAAATAATTATTAATAGTATAGTATTGGAGGATGAATAAAGAGTTAGTCCATCAAGTTCAACTTTTTTAGATCTCTATTGATCTTTTTAATGTGGACTATTTATTATTAATTGTTAATTGATCCAGAGGAAGGCAAACAGAAAAAAAAAAACATTGAAACTTTGCCAATTGTCTCATAAGGGGGAAAAAAGCAAAATTCCTTCCTGACCCCAGAAACTGGCGATCAAATTTCTCCCTGGATCAATATTCCTTCGCTATTTATCTAGGATAGCCTTAAATGCCCTCTTTATTCAAAAATATATCTAACCCCTTTTTGAAGTTGTCTATCGAATTCGCTGTCACCACCTCCTTTGGTAGAGAATTCCACAGTTTAACCACCCTAACTGTGAAGAACCCTTTTCTTTGTTTAAGGTGAAATCTTTTTTCCTCTAACCTCAAAGGATGTCCTCTTGTCAGTTGAAAATCTCTTGCTACAAAAAGTTCACTTGACAAAGCCTTGTATTGACCCTGGATGTATTTATATAAGGTAATCATATCCCCTCGTAAGCGCCTTTTTTCGAGCGAAAATAAGTTTAATTTGGTTAGTCTTTCTTCATAACTTAACCCCTCCATTCCCCTTATTAGTTTTGTAGCCCTTCTCTGTACTTTTTCCAGCTCTAAAATGTCTTTTTTATGAAGTGCTGCCCAAAATTGAACTCCATATTCAAAATGAAGGCATACTAGGGATTTGTATAGTGGCAGAATTATATTTGCTTCCCTTGCTTCTATACCCTTCCTAATACATGCTAATATTTTATTTGCCTTTGCAGCCACTGCTTGGCTTTGAGCGCTGTTACCTAGGTGGTTGTCCACAAGCACTCCCAAATCCCTTTCAATATCTGATACCCCTAGATTTGCTCCATTAAGATTATAGATTGCTTGGCTATTGTTCCTTCCCAAATGCATAACCTTACATTTATTTGTATTAAATCTCATCTGCCATTTAGCCACCCATTTCTCTAATTTATGCAAATCCTTTTGTAGGGAAAGTACATCATTATCTGATTTTATCACCTTGCACAACTTAGTGTCATCAGCAAAAATGGAAGCACTACTTTCGAGTCCTACTTCAATGTCATTAACAAATATGTTAAAAAGGAGAGGACCTAATTCTGAACCTTCCTCTCCCCGACTCTCTCTCTCCCTCTCACCCACCCTCTCCCCTCTTCCTCTCCCTCACCCTCTCTCACACTCTCTCCCTCTTCCCCCTCTCTCTTTCCTTATTTCTCCCTCTCCCCCACTATCTCTTCCGTTTCCCCCTCTCTCTTTCCCTATTGCTCTCTCCCTCTCCCCCACTCTCTCTCCCTCTTCCCCTCTCTCTTTCCTGATTTCTCTCTCTCCCTCTTCCCCACCTCTCTTTCCCTATTTCTCTCTCTCACTCTCCCCCACTATCTCTTCCATTTCCAGTTGTCTCTTTCCCTATTTCGCTCTCTCCCTCTCCACCAGTCTCTTCCCCCTCTTTCCCTCCCCCACTCTCTCCCTCTTCCCCCTCTCTTTCCCTCTTCCCCGTCTCCCTCTCCTCCACCCTCTTTCGCTCTTCCACCTCTCTTTCCCTAATTCTCTCTCTCCCTCACTATCTCTTCTGTTTCCCCCTCTCTCTTTCCCTATTTCTCTCTCTTCCTCTTCCCCCACTTTCTTTCCCAATTTCTCTCTCTCCCTCTCCCCCACTATCTCTTCCGTTTCCTCCACTCTCTCTCCCTCTTCACCCTCTCCCCCACCATCTTCCCTTTCTCTTTGCTTATTTCTCTCACTCCCTCCCCCCCACTCTCTCTCCCTCTATTTCCCTTATTCCCCCTCTCTCTTTCCCTATTACTCTCTCAACCCTCTCCCCCAATCTATCTCCCTCTTCCCCCTCTCTTTTTTCCTATTTCTCTTTCTCCCTTTCCCCCACTCTCTCTCCCTCTTCCCCCTCTCTCTCCCTCTCCCCCCTCTCTCTCCCTCTCTTTCTAGATTTCTCTCTCTCGCCCTCTTCCCCCTCTCTCTTTCCCTATTTCTCTCTCCCCCTCTCCCCCACCCTCACTCCCTCTTCCCCCTCTCTCTTTCCTTGTTTCTTCCTCTCCCTTTCTCCCACTCTCTCTCCCTCTTCCCCCTCTCTTTCTAGATTTCTCTCTCTCCCCCTCTTCCCCCTCTCTCTTTCCCTATTTCTCTCTCCCCCTCTCCCCCACCCTCACTCCCTCTTCCCCCTCTCCCCCACCCCTCTCCCTCTTCCCCCTCTCTCTTTCCTTGTTTCTTCCTCTCCCTTTCTCCCACTCTCTCCCCCTCTCCCCCCTCTCTCCCTCTCCCCCTCTCTTTCTAGATTTCTCTCTCTCCCCCTCTTCCCCCTCACTCTTACCCTATTTCTCTCTCTCCCTCTCCTTCACTATTTCTCCCTCTTTCCCCTCTCTCTTTCCATATTTCTCTCTTCCTCCCCTGACACTCTCTCTCCCTCTTCCCCTCTATTGTTTCTCTATTTCTCTCTCTCTCCCTCTCCCCACTGTTTCCCTCTTCCCCCTCTCTTTCCCTATTTCTCTTTCACTCTCCCCCACTCTCTCTCTTCCTCCTCTCTCTTTCCTGATTTCTCTCTCTCCCTCTCCCCCACTCTCTTTCCCTCTTTCTCCTCTCTCTTTCCATATTTCTCTCTCCCTCCCCCCACTCTCTCTCCCTCTTCCCCTTTCTCTTTCTCTATTTCTCTCTCTCTCCCCACTCTCTCTCTCTTCCCCCTCTTTCCCTATTTCTCTCTCCCTGTCCCCCACTCTCTCTCTCCCTTTCACCCACCCTCTCTCCCTCTTCCTCTCCCCCACCCTCTCTACCTCTTCCCCTCTCTCTTTCCTTATTTCTCTTACTCCCTCTCCCCCACTCTCTCTCCATCTTCCCCCTCTCTCTCTCCCTCTTTCCCCCCTCTCTCTCCCTCTCCCCCTCTCTCTTTCCCTATTTCTCTCTCTCCCTCTCACCCACTCTCTCTCCCTCTTCCCCCTCCCTCCCTCTTCACCTTCTCTTTCCTGATTTTGTTTTCTCCCTCTTCCCCCTCTCCCTCACTCTCTCTCCCTCTTCCCCATCTCGCTTTCTCTATTTCTCTCTCTCCCTCACACTCTCTCCCTCTTCCCCCTCTCTTTCCCTATTTCTCTTTCCCTCTCCCCACTCTCTCTCCCTCTTCCCCTTCTCTTTTACGGATTTCTCTCTCTTCCCCCTCTCTCTTTCCCTATTTCTCTCTCTCCCTGTCCCTCACTCTCTCTCCCTCTTCCCCCTCTCCCCCACCTCTCTCCCTCTTCCCCCTCTCTCTTTCCCTATTTCTCTCTCTCCCTCTCCCACACTATCTCTTCTGTTTCCCCCTGTCTCTTTCCCCATTTCTCTCTCTCCCTCTGACAGTCTCTTCCCCCTCTCTTCCTCCCCCCACTCTCTCCCTCTTCCCCCTCGCTTTCCCTCTTCCCCCTCTCCCCACCCTCTCTCTCTCTTCCCCCCTCTCTCATTGCCTATTTCTCTCTCTCCCTCTTCCCCATTATCTCTTCCGTTTCCCCCTGTCTCTTTCCCAATTACTCTCTCTCCCTCTCCCGCACTTTCTCTCCCTCTTTCTCTTTTCTTCCCTGTTTCTCTCTCTCCCTCTCCCCCACTCTTTTCCCCCTTTCTCCCTCCCCCACTCTCTCACTCTTCCCCCTCTCTCTTTCCATATTTCTCTCTCCCCCTCTCCCCCACTCTCTCTCCCTCTTCCCCCTCTCTCTGTCCCTCTCCCCACTATCTCTCCCTCTTCCCCTCTCCCTCTCTTCCATCCTCTCTCCCTCTTCCCCCTCTCTCTTTTCCTATTTTTTCTCTCCCTCTCCCCCACTCTCTCTTCCTCTTCCCCCTCTCTTTCCCTTTTCTCTCTCTCCCTCTCCCCCATTTTTTCCCCTCCTTCTTTTCCCAACTCTCTCGCTCTTCCCCCTCTCTTTCCCTCTTTCTCTCTCCCTCTTCCCCCTCTCTCTTTCCCTATTTCTCTCTTTCCCTCTCACCCACTTTCTCTCCCTCTTCCCCCTTTCTCTTTCCCTATTTCTAGCTCTCCCTCTCCCCCCACTCTCTCTCCCTCATGGATGCGCAGGGGAAGGCTTCCTCTCATGCTGATCATCTCTTCCTCCTCTCTGTGCTCCAGTAGCCATGGCTGCACCGGGGAAGGCTTCCTCTCATGCTGATCATCTCTCCCTCCTCTCTGTGCTCCGGTAGCCATGGCTGTACATGTGGAAGGCTTCCTCTCATACTGATCATCTCTCACTCCTATCTGTGC
Organism: Discoglossus pictus; assembly: GCA_027410445.1. Lineage (NCBI taxonomy): Eukaryota > Metazoa > Chordata > Amphibia > Anura > Alytidae > Discoglossus > Discoglossus pictus. The sequence goes on from CM050171.1 coordinate 64,058,845, forward strand.
TCCGGTAGCCATGGCTGCGCATAGGGAAGGCTTCCTCTCATGCCGATCATCTCTCCCTCCTCTCTGTGCTCCAGCAGCCATGGCTGTACATGGGGAAGGCTTCCTCTCATACTGATCATCTCTCGCTCCTCTCTGTGCTCCGGCAGCCATGGCTGCGCATAGGGAAGGCTTCCTTTCATGCTGATCATCTCTCCCTCCTCTCTGTGCTCCAGCAGCCATGGCTGCGCATGGGGAAGGCTTCCTGTCATGATGATCATCTCTCCCTCCTCTCGGTGCTCCGGTAGCCATGGCTGCGCATGAGAAAGGCTTCCTCTCATACTGTTCATCTCTCCCTCCTCTCTGTCCTCCTGTAGCCATGGCTGCGCATGGGGAAGGCTTCCTTTCATGCTGATCATCTCTCCCTACTCTCTGTGCTCCGGTAGCCATGGCTGCGCATGAGGAAGGCTTCCTCTCATGCTGATCATCTCTCCCTCCTCTCGGTGCTCCGGTAGCCTTGGCTGCGCATGGGGAAGGCTTCCTCTCATACTGATCATCTCTCCCTACTCTCTGTGCTTCGGTAGCCATGGCTGCGCAGGGGAAGGCTTCCTCTCATGCTGATCATCTCTCCCTCCTCTCTGTGCTCCGGTAGCCTTGGCTGTGCATGGGGAAGGCTTCCTCTCATGCTGATCATCTCTCCCTCCTCTCTGTGCTCCTGTAGCCATGGCTGAGCATGGGAAAGGCTTCCTCTCATGCTGATCATTTCTCCCTCCTCTCTGTGCTCCGGTAGCCTTGGCTGTGCATGGGGAAGGCTTCCTTTCATGCTGATCATCTCTCCCTCCTCTCTGTGCTCCCGTAGCCATGGATGCGCAGGGGAAGGCTTCCTCTCATACTGATCATCTCTCCCTCCTCTCTGTGCTCCGGTAGCCATGGCTGCGCATGGGGAAGGCTTCCTCTTATGCTGATCATCTCTCCCTCCGGCTTAGGCTCCCTGCAGTGTAATATGAGCTCAGTGTTAACTCCGGCAGTGCTGTCTTCTTTTAGAGGAAGTGGAGGAGCAGGCACTGCACAGAGCAGCACACATCACGAGGGGTTTTGGATGGTGTCTCTGGTGAAATACGGGGTGATAATGAGGTGCCCCTCTCAGAAATGCACCTGTAGATGGGAACCTAACTCGCCTAATGGATGATCCGGCCCTGCTTATAAGATGCAAAAGCATTCTTATAGACTCATTTATTTATTTTTTTATTTGATTCCAGTCAGGGAACCAAGAGGTGACACCACCCTGAAGCCATGCAGGGTTGGGCCTCGTCAGTACTTGGATGGGAGACCTGGGAATACCAGGAGCTGTATGGTGTGGCCCACTGGAAAAGGAACTGCCAACCCACGCCATGAATACCAAGTGGGTCAACATGGTGTGTTGCGTCCATGAGGTCACAGAGCGTTTGTTTTTATGTTCGGTTTGTTTGAATAAAAGAAAGTGCAAAATAGTTTCTATAACTTATTATTACAGTACATGGGGTATTAGTATTATTGTTAACCTCTATTATTGTTACCACAAATAAGCCATCATAGTATTATTATTACTATTCCTCAGGAATCCAAGTTACATACAAATCTGACTTAAAGACATTCTCAGGATTTTATGTCGTCCCTAACCAGGGCACAGCCTGTACAGACTTTTTCAGGGGTGCATACTATACAGTTTCCATCGGCTTTATACAGATATATGTATGCGGATAAAGCATTATGCAAATATGTTTCCATATAGACATTTATATATTCGATATACAGGCGAATATGCATACAAATTCAGAAAAATCTCAGAACCACAATTGAACATAAACTATGTAACATAAATACACACATTATAGACAACTGCACAACCATCTAGACGGTTACACACAGACTACTAGACATACTATTTCCCAAAGACACACATCTCACATTTGTTTATTTATTATAAATAGCATGTTTAATGCATTATTTATATTCTAATGCTCTTAAACAACATATGGTGGCAATTATGTTCAAATAAAATTGTTATTACACTATTATACAATATATATCATGAAAGTAATAATTTCATAAAATCTCAATGGTATAGAATACTGGTAACCTATACAGCAAATACAAAATAAGAAAAGTACAATAAAAGTACAATACTCATAAAAAAAGTCCTGAAGTTACATGTTTATAAAATGCATATTGCATATAAGTTGTACTGTATGTTTTTTCCAGGCAGGGATTTTTATGTATCTTAGGTTTATTTTATGAACAGTACAGTACGGTATCACATATATAGTTGTGAGCAGCAGAAAATGTTGCTAACGCTGACATCATAAAGGGGGCGTGGCTATGATGTAAGTGGGGGTGGGCCTAACACCCGATTTTAACAGAAGCGTGGCGGCCATTTGCATTTCAGAGAAAGACAGCAAAGTGAGAGAGGGAGACAGGTACAGAGAGAGAGGGAGACAGCTACAGAGAGAGAGGGAGACAGCTACAGAGAGAGAGGGAGACAGCTACAGAGAGAGAAGGAGACAGGTACAGAGAGAGAGGGAGACAGCTACAGAGAGAGAGGGAGACAGCTACAGAGAGAGAGGGAGACAGCTACAGAGAGAGAAGGAGACAGGTACAGAGAGAGAGGGAGACAGGTACAGAGATGGAGACAGGTACAGAGAGGGAGAGAGACAGGTACAGAGAGAGAGGGAGACAGGTACAGAGAGAGAGGGAGACAGGTACAGAGAGAGAGGGAGACAGGTACAGAGAGAGAGGGAGACAGGTACAGAGAGAGAGGGAGACAGGTACAGAGAGAGAGGGAGTCAGGTACAGAGAGAGAGGGAGACATAAAGAGAATTTCAGAGCAAGAGCACACACAGACAGTGAGGGAGCACAAAGACAGCGCAGAGAGAGTTCACAGATAGAGCGCACAGAGAGTGCAGAGAGATTGACAAAGAGAGTGAGGGGTACAGAGACAGAGATTGCACACAGACAGCAGTGCACATAGGGTGCAGATAGAGAAAGCGTACACGCAGAGAGCATGCCCAGCCGGTACATCTACACATTGTATAGTAATAATAATAATAATAATGCACAAGAGCATGCCCAGCCGGTACATCTACACATTATATAGTAATAATAATAATAATAATAATGCACAAGAGCATGCCCAGCCGGTACATCTACACATTATATAGTAATAATAATAATAATGCACAAGAGCATGCCCAGCCGGTACATCTACACATTATATAGTAATCACATATATTGTTGTGAGCGTACGAGTTGTTGCTAACGCTGCGGGCTCGCGTAGCGAGCCAAGGCCCTCGCAAAGCGAGGGCCGCGGGCTCGCTACGCGAGTCGCGGCCCTTGCGTAGCGAGGGCACTGGGCGAGGGTCTCAGTTGCTGGCATGGAGCGCCGAAGGCGCGCCTTGCCAGCAACTGAGGACCCTCGCGAAGCGAGGGCCTCAGTTGCTGGCATGGAGTGCCGTAGGCGCTCCATGCCAGCAACTGAGACCCTCGCCCAGTGCCCTCGCAAAGCGAGGGCCGCGGGCTCGCTACGCGAGTCGCGGCCCTCGCATAGCGAGGCGCGAGCCAAGGCCCTCGCAAAGCGAGGGCACTGGGCGAGGGTCTCAGTTGCTGGCATGGAGCACCGAAGGCGCTCCTTGCCAGCAACTGAGGACCCTCGCGAAGCGAGGGCCTCAGTTGCTGGCATGGAGTGCCGTAGGCGCTCCATGCCAGCACCTGAGGACCTCGCAAAGCGAGGGCCGCAGTTGCTGGCATGGAGCGCCGAAGGCGCTCCATGCCAGCAACTGCGACCCTCGCAAAGTTCACGTCGCAACCCAAAGAGCATGACACACACATTACGGCCTCGCAACACTCGGACGCAACTCGCGAACATTACAAAATGTAAAACACAATACATACACACAGCACATACATAAAAACCTTACCTACACCAAGAGGGAGCACGCAGGACCTCAAAAATGCCACTTAGACCTTCATTTTACTCGAAATAAAAGAGTTTAGAGACTAAAAAAAACTGTAAGCGAGAGAAAAAATGGCCGCCGAACAAAACGAAAACGAGGCTACAACACTCTAAACTCGCAAAACACCACAAGAAACTCGCAAAACGCCACAAACGACCTACAGATATTCATACCACACAGTGCACACATTCAGCACGCTTACACAGCAGCTCCACACCACTAATGCTCCAGCAACATCAAAACAGATTGCCAGCTCTTCAACACAATGCTTCAAAATAGGTAAAGTATATTCATTTAGTAATCTATTACATATTTCAGTATTATACACCAAACAGCATTAGCTACCTTACAATTTCATTGCTGTCATTTTTTGACGGGCAATATTCTAGTCACATATATAGTTGTGAGCGTACGAGCTGTTGCTAACGCTTGCGGGCTCGTGGCCCTCGCATAGCGAGGGCTGCGGGCGAGGGCCTCAGTTGCTGGCATGGAGCGCCGAAGGCGCTCCTTGCCAACAACTGCGACCCTCGCAAAATTTATGTTAAAACGCAAACAACACGACACAACAACCGCGAGCCTCGCAAACTTTACCTCGCAGCGCAAAAAAACATACGAGACACGTTACCACACATTACGACCTCGCAAAAATTGACCGCCACTCGCGAACATGACAAAATTTAAAACACAATAAATACACACAGCACATACATAAAAAGCTTACCTACAGCAAGAGGAAGCATCCAGGACCTCAAAAAAACAACTTACACCTTCAGTTAACTAAAAAATAAAAGAGTTTAGACACTAAAAAAAATCGCTAAGCTAGAGAAAAAATGGCCGCCAAACAAAACGAAAACAAGGCTACAGCACTCTAAACACGCAGAACACCACAAGAAACTCGCAAAACACCACAAACGACCTTCAGATATTCCGCTAAGACGCATACCAAACATTACCCGCCATTTTAAGCTAATGTGGAAGTACACAACTACGCTAACGGTTTCGGCTCACGCACGCACACTATTACACTGCACACATTCATCACGCTTACACAGCAGCTCAACACCACTAATGCTGCAGCAACATCAAAACAGATTGCCTGCTCTTCAAAACAATGCTTTAAAATAGGTAAACTATATTCATTTATTAATTGTATTACATATTTCTGTAGTAGACACAGAACACCATTAGCTACCTTACAATTTCATTGCCGTCATTTTTTGACAGGCAATTCGCTAGTAACACTATATCTATCATGTACAGCAAATATAAAATGGATTGTTTGGTTCCTAGGTTTCAAAGCATATTAATTTCTAAACATGTTATTTTTTTAATTTGCAAGATATTGTCTTTCATCTCTGCCCACTAACTTACTTTTTATATGCATGGCCGGTGCCAGCCAAGAAGTTTCTTTAACTTCTTTGACCTGGCACAGTTCAGTTATGGATGAGCACAGCTCATGCACATAAACAGGAAATTAGTGGGTGGAGCTTGAAGTCACGTCCTGTCAGTTTGTCAGGTTCATTAAATGCAGTTTGTAAAAGATTTCCCTTCTTTAAATTAAAGTTGAGTAGTATCAACAGATTTAAATTATTAATACATTACATTATTTGCTTAAAAACCCGAAAAATCAATTTTCAATACTTCAATACTTCAATCAATACTCAGATGTCAAAATGAAAATCTGTAATTAATGGACAAGCATGACCCATGTGCCACTATTTCTACAAAGCTGATCTGTAATATATTGATTTATTTCATGTATTAATAAGTACAACTAAATGGTAGTGTATATTGTTCTAAAACATCTACATCTTTTTAGTACAATCTCTCCTTAATAGCTGATTGTTTTGGTATTTATTATGTAAAGTAATTTATCAAATTATGGGCTGGGTCATATTAGTAAAATTAAAATGCATGTTCAATTCATTTATCTACTACAAAAGTAACCTTGAGAATTGAGCTAACAGCAACTGATAATATAAATATATATAAAACAACTAATCCCTTGAAAGAAAAGCAATATGATGAAACTACATTTAAATTACAGTTCCATAAAGTTTGCTTCAATTGAATAATTTATCAAGTTAGAAATATCCATCAGCTTTTAATATTTGGTGAATACTGTAGAAATAATAATGATTAAGGGTATCTGTTATGTCCCAGCTTTCATTACTTTACATAGTGAATATAAACACATTTTCGATTCACTGTGAAAAAAAATGATCTTTTGTGAGAAAATGTATGTTAAAACCCTTTTTTCCCATTATCTTTGGGCTAGAGCTCCTTTTGATTTTTTTATTGAAAAGCTTTAGTAGCAGAGTCTGGTGATATGTGTTAAACAGCCAGCCATAATTTTGAAAAATTAATGGAAGTAGCGTCAGTCTATAGAACAGAGAAAACCAACAGTTTTTCCTCAAATATTATTTTTTTAATTGAAGTAAACTAAAATGTTGTTTATACTGTTCTTTACTACTTAAAAGTCATACAACCTGGACCATTACATGGGTATTTTAACGAGAGCAAAAACACCAATTTATATGCTACTCGTACTAAATTGGAGCCAGCAATTGTTGAATTTCTTTATTTCCTGTAGAAAGTCAAACAGACCAGTAAGTGATAATGATACCAATGTGATGCTGGAGAAATACAAAAAAAGTCACCTAAGAGAAGTTTTTCTTAAGTTTGATTAAGGTGGTTGGTCAAGACGTAATCATTTTGGTATAGGTTTCAAATAAATATTTCTCTGATTCACTTAATAATTATTTTTTCTCTAACAGTCAATTGTCAAAGAGTACCTTACGACCTAATTTGCTACAGCTACAGTGCCTGGCAGTTGCTTTAACAGGACTGTGCAATTGATGAGCTTGAACAAAGAATTTACATTCTGTTTACATTTTTGCCTAGTATATTAAGTTCTAGGGAGGTAAATCCCTTGTAGTGTTTTCCACTAAGTAATCCAAAAAAAAGAAATTATATGGGTATATTTACAATTTGGCCAACAAGTTTATTAATTTAAGGGTAACAACGACGAGAATAAAAAATGGAATATTAAAAATACTTAAAAACAATGAAGAGAAGAAGAAACTCCTCTGAGGGATAGTGATATATTTCACTTATAAACAGTGTATAGAGATGTGATACTTTCTCGTTTCTCCCTAAGGAGTATTTGTGGTCTTCCACTAAAGGTAACTCAGTACCAAAATTATACAACGTCTGTTATATACACCTTTCATTAGGAAATTTATTTTGTACAGACATTTCTATGATGGAATTATAAAGAATAGTATGGTAAACAAATAGGTACTATTTGGTAGATCAATAGGTAGTCATATGAAATATGAAATTGAATATATGTGGAGATATCACATTCTACATTCAGAACATCTCTTCCCCACCTATTTGTTTGTTTAAAGTCTTTACACTTCTATTAATATATAGGTGGAATAAACCCTATTATGGGCTTTAATTTCTTTATTAATTCTCTAATTCGGTATGAAGATATTCAATCCTAAATCACATCACTTGTGCTTGCTTCCTATTGTTTCTAGAGACCTAAAGGTAGTCTTCGATGGTTGGTCAAGACGTAATCATTTTGGTATAGCTTTCAAATAAATATTTCTCTGATTCACTTAATAATTATTTTGTTTTTCTCTAACAGTCAATTGTCAAAGAGTACCTTACGACCTAATTTGCTACAGGTACAGTGCCTGGCAGTTGCTTGAACAGGACTGTGCAATTGATGAGCTTGAAGAAAGAATGTACCTTTAGGTCTCTAGAAACAATAGGAAGCAAGCACAAGTGATGTGATTTAGGATTGAATATCTTCATACCGAATTAGAGAATTAATAAAGAAATTATAGCCCATAATAGGGTTTATTCCACCTATATATTAATAGAAGTGTAAAGACTTTAAACAAACAAATAGGTGGGGAAGAGATGTTCTGAATGTAGAATGTGATATCTCCACATATATTCAATTTCATATTTCATACTAGCGAATTGCCCGTCAAAAAATGACGGCAATGAAATTGTAAGTGAGCTAATGCTGTTTGGTGTATAATATCAAAAAAATAAAACATTAATAAATTAATATACTTTACCTATTTTGAAGTAATATATGCAGGAAGAATTCTGTTGAAGAGCTGACAATCTGTTTTGAGGTTGCTGCAGCATTAGTGGCGTGGAGCTGCTGTGTAAGCATCATGAATGTGTGCAGTGTAATAGTGTGCGTGCGCGAAACCAAACCGTTAGCGTAGCTGTGTACTTCCGCATTGTATAAGTTATTTTTCTAAAATGGCGGCTACTGTGTGGTATGCGTCTGTAGCGGAATATCCGTAGGTGTTTTGTGGTGTTTTGCGTGTTTGTGGTGGTGTTTTGCGTGTTTAGAGTGCTGCAGCCTCGTTTTCATTTTGTTCGGCGGACATTTTTTCTCTCGCGTAGAGAATTTTTTTGTGTCTAAACTCTTTTATTTTGAGTTAAATTAATGTGTAACTTCATTTTTTGAGGTCCTGGATGCTCCCTCTTGCTGTAGGTAAGCTTTTTATGTATGTGTTGTGTGTATTTATTGTGTTTTACATTTTTTGATGTCCACGGGTTATGGGCGATTTTTGCGAGGTCGTAATGTGTAGTAACGCGTCTCGTATGTTGTTTGCGTTACGAAGTAAAGTTTGCGAGGGTCGCAGTTGCTGGCAAGGAGCGCCTTTGGCGCTCCTTTCCAGCAACTGAGGCCCTCGCAAAGGCGCTCCTTGTCAGCAACTGAGTATAGGATATATGTGATATATATATATATGAGATATATGTGATATATATATATATATGATATATATATATATGAGATATATGTGATATATATATATATATGATATATATATATATGAGATATATGTGATATATATATATATATATATGATATTGATATATATATATATATGATATATATATGTGATATATATATATATATGATTTATATATATATATATATATATGTGATATATATATATATATATATATATATATGTGTGTGATATATAAAGTTGTGCTTTGTCAATATCTCTAATCTATCTACTACATAATTTTATAACGTTATCAGCCAGCAGTAACATTTAGGGGCCATGACTCCCTGGCTCTGGGACTTGTGAAGCCTTGTATCACATCTAATAAAGTATACTATGGACAGAGACCTGAAAGTGGAACACACTGAGAGGAAAAGTAAAGTGTAACTACTATAGATACTGAACTGAGTGTTTATGGGGTCCCACTTCCCTTATGGAAGTCTCTTATGTGAAAAGGTTATAGGAGAGCTGTCAGAGGGAACAATTATATAAAGGAAATATAAATATTTAGAAGGGCAGCGCTGTGCTATCACTTCCTCTCCCTTACATAGGACGAATATAATCACCACACACAGTCCCAGTGTATCACACACATAGCAGGGCTCCCGGTGCATGGTGGGCAGTTCCCAGCACTATATGAAGGAATCTCACACACAGCATGGAGGCAACTGCATGGTGTTCAGGGTGACAGGGACACCATACATACCGCGGGAGCCCGTCTGTCTCCCCAACCTCCTCCGGTGTCCTCAGCTCATGCTCGGACAGCACCACTTCCTGATCCACTTACTCCTGCTACTGAATACGGAGAGCGGCAAGGGACAAACCAAGACCGCGAAGCACCGGAACAGGACTGGTATCCTAGCAACAGGAGGAGAGGGACATAGAGGCTGTAGGGCAATCACCGGCAAAATACAAAACATTGCCAGCGCTCCAGCGTCGGGGCTACAGGTTAGATGGGTTGGGGCTACGGGTTAGATGTAGGGGTTACAGGTTAGATGTAGGGGTTAGTTGTAGCCGTTGCTCACGCTTGCGGGCTCACAGTTGCTGGCCAGGAGCGCCTTTGGCGCTCCTGGCCAGCAACTGCGGCCCTCGCTTTGCGAGCCCGCAAGCGTGAGCAACGGCTCGTATGCTCACAACTATATATGTGATGACTACCTATTGATCTACCAAATAGTACCTATTTGTTTACCATACTATTCTTTATAATTCCATCATAGAAATGTCTGTACAAAATAAATTTCCTAATGAAAGGTGTATATAACAGACGTTGTATAATTTTGGTACTGAGTTACCTTTAGTGGAAGACCACAAATACTCCTTAGGGAGAAAAGAGAAAGTATCACATCTCTATACACTGTTTATAAGTGAAATATATCACTATCCCTCAGAGGAGTTTCTTCTTCTCTTCATTGTTTTTAAGTATTTTTAATATTCCATTTTTTATTCTCGTCGTTGTTACCCTTAAATTAATAAACTTGTTGGCCAAATTGTAAATATACCCATATAATTTCTTTTTTTTTTTACATTTTTGCCTACTGAGAATAAATACATGGTTCACAATATGTTGGGATATATAAAGCATCTTAAAGGAGATTACCCAAAAGCCATCAGTCAGTTAGAAAAAGCTGAAGAAATTATCAGCGAGGCCAACTCAGAGTCAAGCAAGAAATACCTAGTGACCTATGGTAACTTTGATGATGTTTTTAATTCTTTGTAAATACTTTCCACCTTATCAATATATAACTTGGCTTTTTCATATTCTTCTGTATAGTAATAAACCCAAGCAAAAGACAATATTAAGCTATCTGAGATATACGGCGAACAGAGATGGGCTTTGTTGAGATTTGGTCCACAGTACTATGAGATGGCAATTGGTTGTTTTGAGAAGGCCCTTGAGACAGAGAAAGAAGATCCAGAGTGGAATTCAGGCTATGCAACTGTAGTATATCGACTGGAAGGTTTAACTAGAAGGAAATGTTCAGCTGACAAGTGTAAATCGTTGTCATTATTGAAATGTGCTGTACAACTAAATCCTCAGACTCTGTGGTAAAGGCACTTCTTGGCTTGAAACTTCAAGAATTAAAACAGTCTAAAGAGGCAAAAATGTATATAGAGGAAGCTTTAGATCAAACACCTCAACTTCCATATTTACTGCGCTATGTGGCTACATTTTACCGAAAAGAGGGAATGATCGATGAAGCTCTTCATGTTCTGAAAATTGTTGAGAAGCAAATTCCCACTTCAGGTTTAATTCATCATCAGATTGTATTGTGTTACAGAAAAAATTGATGCAGAATAAGACAGCAAGTGGAAATCGAAGATATGGAGATTCCAATTCAGAAGAAATTAGACAGCGAATTGATAATGCCATATTTCACTTTGAAATGGTGATAAAACATAAAACATAATTTGTATTTGCACATAATGATTCAGCAAATATGTATAAAGAGTCTAAAAGATTTGAAAAATATGAGGAAACATTTCAGAAAGTATTCAGCATAAAAAATCTTCCAGTGGTTCCAGTTTGGGATCCTCAGCTGTAGAGTGTTTGAGATTTGTGGTGATTCTTTAAAATGTTATGTTACTTTTCATAATTATCTTGCTAAACTGAAGGTCATTTTAAAAATAATTACCACTTATATCCTAGTTCCTAATAGTTATGGAACTTTGTACATACAGTATTATGTAAAAAAAAAAGTTATGTAATCCTTAAACTTTCATATATATTGAACGTTTAATTAAAGTTATTGTTTACTAGAAAATTCTGTAATGATCTACCTTATTCTTTGCATTATATAGTTATACTTACTTGGGTATTTTATTATATTGAATAAAGTGTGCAGATATTATTATACATTTATTGTGTTTCTCTACAATCTGTCACATTTTATTAAACTATTTTATTAAACTGGGTGCTAATTAATGAATGCTCAGACCTGATAAATACAATGCAGTAACCCTTAAATAATCATTCACTTCTGTTAATGGATATTGTTACCAATTCTAACAAAAGTTTACAAGTGTAATAGAAAACAGGCTTGTCCAATTGCAATCTTCGAAGGCCAGACCAGATTTTATTCTTGGCTGTTGTTATATGGACAAAGGTAAGTGAATCAAAATGATTCAAAAAGATATCCTGAACTCTGACATGATACTGTTTATTGAGGGCAGCATCTAGTCAAGTCTAAAATCAATATTTTTCTCAGATAATACAGATTTATTTGTATGATTGAGAAGAAAATGGTACTGCGAACGTTAGATCACAGTTAATAGTAAGCGTTTTGAAATAATTTAGTCTGTGATGGGCAATTCCCCCCCAAAAATCTTTTAGTTGTGATTCTTAAGTTTTAATTCCAGTTACTGTGGTACAGTTGTTTCTGGAACTTGAGTCTGTAATTTTAGCTGTATCTTAGGTAGATAAATCAATTCTCATTTAGTCTGGCCCTTTTGAGAACTGTGCCTCTGTCTCAAAATCAACGCTGTCCACTGGAGTGTTTTAACCACCAGACCATGCTTCTATGTGCTTTACGATGAGTGTATGATTGTGTGACTTTATAAGGTCAAGTAAGGTCATGCAAACATACTCCAAATACCTCCCAGCTGTTGAATGGTCGTGAATGGACTTGATCATATCCACAATCCCTCCTGGCTGTCAGATCATTTTAAGTCAGGAGGGTAATGGTAGAAAGATGTGATGTTTAATATGGGTCACATTATCGCTTCCTCCACTGAACACAAGTGCAAAAAATGTAGGGACCAAAGATCATATAAAATTGAGTTACATAGTGATTAAGGTTGAAAAAAGACTTTCAGTCCATCAAGTTCAACCTTTTAAGATCTTATGAAAATTGAAAAATTCTTTAATTGGATACTGGAGATCCGAAAACTACGCTGCTTAAAATTTATACAAAATATATAGAGATACTATAAGTGTTTAAATATGTATGAGGTATAGAATACATTTATATTCCCTCATTATGAAGTGTCCTTCTATAAACAATCCTCATTAATCAGAATATACTGATTATCCTGTTTTGTACAGGATATACTGATAATCACAGGATTGAGACAAAGGGCATAAAAACACGTGTATCTATATACATAGTAATAAAAGCAAAAAGTCTGTAACCAGTGATACTTTAAATGGTACTGAAAGTAAAGGTGATCAATTATAATTTACTCTGTATAAGAATATATATGTTGGAGAGATAACACTACTAGGTCAGAGCTAAAATACATATAGCAGTATAGCAATAGCAATATACTTGCTGTTCAATGAGCAAGCTCTTCAATAGATAAACTCTCCATTAGCAGAGTGTAATAATACAGAAAAGTAACCCCAAAGGCTATTAATACAAAAAAGTAACCCTGAAGGGTATTTATCTTAGCTTTCAGTAGTCTCTGGTTCGGACTGAAGTGAAAAATGAATTGCCAACCGGGCTGTTTCGTCCCTCCTCGGGGACTTCTTCTCAGGCTTATGACTTTAGCTGGCTTTTTTAGCTTATTTAAGGCCCAAAAAACAGTGAAAGCATAATGATGTGTAGCGTGATGACGTAATGGCGTAATTCCAAATTCTGTCAACTTTATTTATGTTGACAAAAGTTGAGCCGGCATTAGTACGTCGGCGCAACGACGTCACGGCGTAATTCAAAAGGTATTAAACTTTATTAGCACTATTCAGGACAAAAAGCGCAAAAAGCGCAAGAGGCACCAGAAAGTGTGAGGGCAGTTTTAATCTGTCCTAAATGAATGCCCTTTAGGTAATACAAATCCACTCTATAACAGGGAAATAGTTATGATCATAACAAACTTATGATGTGGGGCTATAAAAGGACTATAATCTTACAACGTGACATAGAAGTACCTCACTAAGATGCCTAAAGCTTTACCAATTTTGCTGTGATATATAGTGCTGTGCTAAAACATGTAGAGAAAGTGATGAAAAATAAATGTAATGAGAAAACAATTATTAAAAATATTATATGAGTGGATGATGAAGTGTATTATACTTATGAAATGAAGCAAGTGTGATTTGAGAACGAAGGTGTAAATCTGATATACTTATATATATTTTGTGTTTAATAAATTGTGTGTTTGGATAAACCATCTCTATAATGGTTCCAGGGCCAGCAGTGATCAAATATTATAAATTGAAAAAAAAGCTTAAACAAACTTAAATAAAAATATATATACACTTATATGCAGAATCTTTGTCCTAATGGAAGGCAGAATAAGAATAGCCTTCATTTAGACCCTTAGGATATTTACTATTTAGGGTGATTATTCATATGCTCTCTTTTTGAAGTAAAATCTGGTCAATGTTTCCTTCACTCAGTCCTATAGATAATTTTTCTAAGACTTGGAACTTCATTACTTCTGCTTGATTTTGATGAAAGTTGTTTATGTGTCTGGACACTGGGGTGTCCAGATGTTTGGTTATTGAATACACATGTTCAAGTATCCTCCTTCGTAGTTGTCGAGACGTTTTACCCACATAATATTTATAGCAAGGACATGTCATTATGTAGATTACATGTGTGGTTTCACAATTTAAAAAGTTCCTATATATTTCTTCTCAATCTGAGATATTGTCCTGTGGGTATTCCTGATTTGAGTGTAACTGGATGCTGGCTTGACCAGTGAAGGAGTGCATTTGAAGCTGTAGATTTCCGGAATACTGATGTGTGTATCTTTCCTTCATTATCTTTGATAATGGTTAAATCCAGGAATTCAACTTCTCTGTTGTTGATCATATATGTAAATTTTAGACCTAAGTCATTATGATTCAGAGTATCAATGAATTCTAAGAATAACTCCTTTTTGCCTGTCCAGAACAGCAGTATAACGTCAATGAAGCGTAATAACACATTCTCTGTGTATTTCTGCAATTTTTCACCAAAAACGTCAGTTTCTTCCCAATGTCCTAAATATAAATTAGCATAGCTTGGGGCACAAGATGTCCCCCTGGCTGTTCCCTATCTTTGTTGGTACCAGCGGTTGTCAAATAGGAAGTAATTCTTTGTAAGTGTAAACTTAAGTAGTCTAATAATAAATTAATTGAATTCAACATTTACACTACTTTGCATGCTTAGGAAGTGTTTAACTGCTTTGATGCCTTTCTCATGGGGAATTGATGAGTAAAGCTGTTCAACATCAATTGTGATCAGGATTGTTTCTTCAGGTACAATAGTGTCATTTAGCTGTTTAAGAACATCCAATGTGTCTTGGAGATAAGACGTCAGAGTTGTAACTATTTCCTTAAGATGTTCATCTACGAATTTGCTTATTTTTTCGGTAAGACAGTTGTTTCCGGAAAACTATGGGGCGAACTGGAACTGGAGTAATTTCCTTATGGATTTTGGGCAGGGCATAGAAGGTGGCTATTGTTATATATTTTGGCAGAAGAAAATCATACGTGGCTTGATCAATCAATTCTCTATCTTTTGCATAACACAGTATTTCTTGTAATTCTTTCCTGAATTTCTGTGTTGGATTCTCTTTTAATATTGTGTAAGTTGTCTTGTCTCCAAGAATCCTATTGCACATTTTGAGATAGTCAATGCCATTCATAAGTACAACATTGCCACCCTTCTCTGATCTTCTCTGATCTGCAATCTGAGAATTAGTTATTAATTAATTAGTTGTTAATTAATTATTAGTCAACTATGTATTTATTTTTAATTAGTAATTAATCCAGAGTAAGGCAAACAGAAAAAAAACCCAAGTGAAACTTAGCCAATTGTCTCAAAGGGGAAACATTTTTTAATTCCTTCCTGACCCCAGATACTGGCGATTGGATTTCTCCCTGGATCAATACTCTCTCTCTAAATATCCAGGATAACCCTGAATTCCCTTTTTAATTAGAAATAAATCCAGTCCCCTTTTAAAGTTATCTATCGAATCCGCTGTCACCACCTCCTCTGGCAGAGAATTCCACAGATTAACTACCCTTACTGTGAAGAACATTTCTCTTTCTTTAAGGTGGAATCTGTTTACTTCTAACCTCAAGGGATGTCCTCTTGTCAGTTGAAAACCTCTTGGCACAAAAAGCTCCCTTGACAAATCTTTATACTGACCCTGGATGTATTTATATAAGGTAATCCTATCTCCTCTTAGACGTCTTTTTTCTAGAGAAAATATGTTTAATTTGGTTAGTCTTTCTTCATAACTTACCCTCCATTCCCCTTATTAGTTTTGTTGCCCTCCTCTGTGCCTTTTCCAGCTCTAAAATGTCCTTTTTATGAAGTGGTGCCCAAAATTGCACTCCATATTCCAAATGAGGGAATACTAGAGATTTGTATAGTGGCAGAATTATATTTGCTTCCCTTGCTTCTATACCCTTCTTAATACATGCCAATATTGTATTTGCTTTTGCAGCTGCTGCTTGTCATTGAGCAGATATTTACTGAAATTCATGTATCCCTTAGTTTGCACCATAGTCTCCCATGTGGCACTGTATTAAAAGCCTTTGCAAAATCCATGTTGACTCCTACTTATAATCCTTTTCCAATAGACATATTCTTGTATATTATCCCTTATTAACCCTTCTAAAAGCTTCTCCACTACAAAAGTGAGGCTCACTGGCCTATAATGCCCGGATTTGCTCTTGCTCCTTTTTTAAATATAGGTATCGCATCTGCTTTCCTCAGTCCTCTGGTAGAGACCCTGTGTTGAGTGAATCTTGAAATATAATGGTTTGGCTATTACAGAACCCAGTTTCCACAGTACCTGTGGATGTATTCCATCAGGACCCGGGGCTTTATTAACATTTATTTTTTCCAACCTTTTTTGGAAGTATTCCTGCGTTAACCAATTATTCAGCAAAGGTAGTGTAGCCCCATTATGTTGCAGTGTCCCAACCACTGCTACCTCACTTGTCTATATACCGAAGAAAATAACCTATTTAGCTCATCTGTCTTTTCCTGGTCACTAATTTTCAGATGGCCATTGTCAGGTGTCACATTGTAATGTTCCTATAGCTTCCTTCTTCCCATTAATTCACTTAAATTTTTTTTTAGGGTTAATCTCACTATCTTTTGCAATTCATTTTTCATTTTATATTTTAGCCAGTCTAATAGCCCTTTTGCAAGCCTTGTTGATTTCCTTGTACTCCCATAAAGCAGTCTCTATCCCCTCTTCTTTGTATATTCGAAATGCCTGTTTTTTACTCTGTATCTTGATCTTTAAATCATTGTTAAACCACATTGGATGTGATTACATTTTACTTTTATTCCCACTTGGTATATGGTGATAATTATGTATATTTAGTAAGGATTTAAATGTTGTCCATTTATGTTCAGTGTTTTTACCTATCAGTTCTCTGTCCCAGTCTATACTTTGCATTGCTGCCATTAAACCATTAAAATCTGCCCTTTTAAAATTAAGAGTTTTTGTTGGCCCCTTAAAATTTAGTTTTTTTAATTCAATCTGAAATTAGACTGTATTGTGATCACTGTTTCCCAAAGGTTGCCCTATTTCAACATTTGATACTATATCAATATTATTTGTAATGACTAAATCTAATATAGCCTCCTTTCTAGTAGGCTCTTGTATAACCTGGGCCATATAATGATCTCTGAGTGTACTCAACAACCTGCTCCCCTTAGCTGAGCTGCTGGTCTCATTCATCCAGGTAATTTCAGGGTAATTAAAAGCTCCCATTATTAGAACATGCCAATGCTTAGCTGCATTTCCAATCTGTAACACTAATTGTATCTCCTCACTTACAGCTATATTTGGGGGTTTATAATATTCTTTTGGACTTTGCTGCTCCGCTATTTAACTTTACCCACAAACATTCAACTTTACCGCTAGTTCCGCCATGAATATCTTCTCTGACTATAGGCTTAAATTCAGGCTTAACACACAGAGAATAACATCCTCCTCTTTTACCAATGCCATTATCTTTCCTAAATAGATTATAACCATCGAGATTAACAGTCCATTAATGAGATTCATCCCACCACGTTTCGGTAATGCCTATTAAATCTCATTTTCCATTAATTGCTAATAATTCTAACTCTCCCATTTTTCCTGGCAAGCTTCTGGCATTAGCAAGCATACACCTTATGTTATGAGTCTGTAGTTCTGAAGTACCTGCCACTGTACTTGAGTTACTTAGTACTACCTCCCTATTGACTATACTACCCCTCCCCATCTACTCCTCTATGAGTTGTTAATTCATCCCTTATACCCTCTACACTTTCTACCCCATTACTTATATCTAGTCCCTCCCCCCCACCTACTAGTTTAAAATCTCTTCCAGCCTTTCTACCATTCTATCCCACAGCACAAAAGATCCCTCATCATTAATGTGCAATCCATCCCTACTGAAGAGATTGTACCGAAGTGAGAAGTCAGCCCAGTGCTCTAAAAACCCAAACCCCTCCTTAGTGCACCACATCTTTAGCCACTCATTAACCTCCCTAAGCTCCTTCTGCCTCCCTGGGCCAGCATGTGGCACTCGTAGTATCTCAGAAAATACTACTTTGGAGGTCCTTGCCTTCAGCTTACCTACGTCTCTAAAATTATTCTTTAGGACACTCCATCTTCTACTAACTTTGTCATTGGTACCAATATGTACCAAGACTACCGGTTCATTTCCAGCCCCTCCCAATAATTTGTCTAACTGATCCACAACATGCTATACCCAAGCACCCGGGAGACAGCAAACTATTCGATTGCTGGGATCTGGGTGACAAATAACCCAGTTTACCTTCCTAATAATAGAGCCCCCTACCACCAAAACCTGCTGTTGCTCTGCCTATTCTGCCCTCCCTCTCCTCCAGTAGAGCTGTTCTCCTGGCTGTTAGAGGGAACAGCTCTATCTGGCATTGCCTTTCCTGAATGGACATCCCCAACAGTTTCACTCAATCTGGCAAATCTGTTGGTGTTTGCCAACTCAGAACTGGCCGGCCTCCTCCTGTTCCCTCTGGTTCCCCTTATAACTGTAACCCAGCTACCTCCCTGGACATCCTCACTAGCCCAAGCTCCACTCTCCATGCTAGGCCCAGCTAAACTGTGCTCAGTGAGCACAAACTCCCTTTCCAGTGAAGCAATATCACTGTGCTGCAATTCTCCTCTCCAGTTCTCCAATTTGAGCTTCCGGAGAGGCAACATGCTCACACCTTCCACAGAGGTATGGACCATGGATCAGCTGTTCCAGTATTGCATACATATGACAGGATGTACATTGAGTGAGGTTGCCACTGGACTGACTCATAATTATTATTATTGTCTACAAAATTTCAGTGGGAAAAATAAAGAATATAAAATAATATATTTCTATAAAGTTTTGTAAAAAAAATAACAATATATATATATATATATATATATATATATATATATATCCCTTTCTCATTCTTCCCCCTTTGCACTATAAATCTGCCCCCTTCTCTTTGAACTCCTACACTTTTTCTAGAATTGCACTTATACTAGAAATTTTTGCTAGCTCACAAGTTCGCCCCTTCTTCTTTTTATATTAACTTCTGCCTTTTCACCTGGGCACAATTAGTAATTTATCAGCCTTTACTTGCAAAAGAAAAATCGGATCTATCCCTCTTTACCCTCGCATTTCTTCTGCAGCACTGACAGCTGCATTTACAAGAGCTATCCGGCAGAGGGCACTGTCAATTTTCGGGAGCCGTCATGATTGAGGTAATGCAAAGAACTATTCCCCCCACCGACAAGGCGCTACTCAACGGCGCTGTCGACAGCGAAGCCATCGATTTGTACGACGCAGGCACTCGGCCCCCCAGGGCCTCAGGCGCACCTTTCATAGCTCAAGGCCTCTTTTGTCGGCGCGCCTTATATGCTATGTGTAGAAGTATCCAAAAATCAGCAGCGCCATCTGTCGGTTGGCTAAGGGATTGCAGCTGTCAGATTTTGCGAAGTTGAAGACAGAAAGGACCTGAAAATCCCCTTGCAAACAGCCCCAAACAGCTCACAAAACTTTTATACTAGTTTAACACAGTCAAGCCACACCCCTCTCACCTGGGCACAATTAGTGCACTCTGCAATTTATCAGCCTTTCCTTGCAAAAGGAAAATCCACTTGCAATGTTTCACCAAATTCTGATCTTACAGAAACTGCCCTTAGCATAGTTAAAATACTGTGTACTGTGGCTGCCCAATTTGTATCAGAAATGTGTGGTCCTGCTAATCTGAGGTGGTAGAGTTTGGTTTTAAATTCTATAAATATATACTTCCTTCCTCTTTCCCTCAGCTACAGATATGATGGACAGGGAGATTGTAGGTAGATACTATGACATCATAAGGTCACACAATCCTTTCTGACTGCCGAAGGAATTGATAACCTGAAGATATTGTGGTACCGTCATGGGACATCATATTATCATACCCACCATCTCTCCTGGGTTTTAGTTCACTCTGCAGCTGACAAAATAAGAGGAAGGAAGAGGTGATGTATGCTGAAGCATCCATTATAGCTTCCTCTACTGACCACCAATGCAAAAACAAAGAGATCCAATGATCATATACAAAAAAATTTTATCCCACAAAGGAGCAAACAAATAATTTTACTTATATTAAATTCACTTAAATCAATGAATAAGTATCATTCCCCTACTGGCCACCAATAGGTTATTGCCTAGCCCATTGATGGTGTTGGGGGAAGGAATTATAAAACAAAGTAATAACAATAAATAAAATGTATCTGATCATACAGGGGTTTATCAGATCAAATGTACAGACACAAGATAGCCCACTATCGCCAATGCATATACATAATTCATCTCAATAGCAACCAGGTGAGATTATAAAGGCCCTGTCTCTATATCTTAATAATACATTAATGTAATCAAACATGCTATAAAGTGAAATATTGATTAAATTTACATGTATTGAAGCCTTCAGTGGTCCTTTAAGTAGAATTAGTCAAAAAGAGACAATTACCTTTTTCCAAAAACACTTTGTAGAGATATTAAAAGAACATGTTTTCAACGTTTGATACACTAATTTTTCATGCAAACAAAAAAATATAAGGTTTAAAATAGCATACTTAATAATGATGGTCTGGATGTATATATTTTTTTCTCTGACAGATCAATTTAGCTCAGAGTTGCACACGTTATCATAACCATGGACCCATCAGATCAGTGTTTGTTATATTATTTTGTACACATTGAAACATGGGCTGGTATAGAAAATGCAGTAAATGATTAAAGGACAACTGTAGTTTGGTAAAAGCTTCACATGCTTGTAAAGTATGTAACAAAATAGCAACATTAGCATGTATACAAGACAGTATGACTATGATTGTGTAATGTAGGATTCCATCTTAGGCTGACACTCTGTGTCAGCCTAAGATTGAAGCTTGAGGGGGGATTATCATATGGAATCTTACTCTTCCACTGAGATTTTTAATATTGGGAGAGCATGTTCTCAGCCAAACTGAATACATATCTTGTTTGAATCCATTATTCCTCCAACTCCTACCAGGTTTCTAATTCTTGTAATAATTATAACAAAACTAAACTGTGTATGTTTGTTTTTCACATAATCAAGTGTGACATATCTGTGGGATGATAAACATACAATCATACATTTTATAATGTAAGTATTTGCCATACTTTTCAAATGGTTAGCTTAGTAATACTATAGTGGTTTAAAAGTGTAAGTTTGTGCCCAGTGTAATGCAAACCCACCATAAGTAATATTTCATAACATTATTTTTTTGACAAAAAGATATAAAGAAGAAATAAATGATGCTCTAAAATAAATAGCTAAAATAGATTGAAAAAATATGCTGCAGTATAAAATAAAAAAAGAAAGAATATAATCAAATAGTATCTTTGATTATAACAACATGTATACATAAGCCCCAATAAGTTCCAGCCCCATAAGTGAAACGTGAAGCTCGCAGCGGCTGCGGGCTTAAAATTCCCCCGTGTTACTGTGCTATTAAATTAGAACGGGCTGCGAGTTACAAGTTTGAGACACAAACCCGTAAACCAGTTGTAGGCCGCCGGACTTGCGTTTTTGGTGATCAATTAAGCAAACCCATAGTTAAGGGTTTAGATGGAGCCAATGGAAACAGATCGTCATCACTGTGTCACAGAAAAATTGAAGTCGTACGGGCTTCAATTAAAAGTTACGATCGGACCCACATTCCATTCATATTGCAATATTAATAAAGCCGCAAATAATATATTCTATTACATGCGGGTTACATTATATGTATTAACACTTTTCACAATTACTTACACTTACAGGGTAAAAGAGCGGGAAAATAAACAAAGGAAAATAATGCACGTAATAATCAAAGCGGACACAAAATGTCACTACAGGATAAGAAATGGAGCTGTCCCTTTGTTCCAGCAGTAACCACACTACATTCTATCAGAGTAAAGTGGCAGGATTTTTTCATAGGGGGAGATCAGATCTTCACACTGGCGTGTTGGAAAACACTTTTTCAGAGATTTAGAATGTTTGCCTGACCAATGTAGTTGCATATTTGTCACTGTATTTTTTCTATGGGTAGTGGTACTTATATTGCCTGCTTAATCTTTTTTTAATAGTTGAGTCAAGAAAACTACTTTTTGACTCATGGTCCTCATGAGTGAATCTTAATCTAATGGTATTTTTGTTCAAGATATTTATAAAGTTTTTTTTAAATATTGTATGGGCCCTGTCCAAAACATCAAAATATTGTTTACTAGGAAATTGCCCGTAAAAAATGACCAGAGTAAAATTATAAGGCTAGCAAAGCAGTTTGCCACACAATGTGAGGCTATGGGCCCTCTGAGCACCTTCGGCGCTCCTTGCCTGGCTCGCAATGAGCACCTTTGGTGCTCATTGCAAGCCTCTCCTCCTGTGTAGTTTATAGGCCTTGCGCTTAAGTGTTACTGTGTTGAATTGTGTTACTGCCTTGGGTTAAGTGTTAGTGGCTTGGATTAAGTGTTACTGGCTTTCGTTAAGTGTTACTGCTTAGGGCTATTTTTTACGTCCTTCGGGTTAGTTTGACATCCTTCGGGCTAGTTTTACGTCCTTGGGCCTCGTTTTCGTTGTTTTGCATTTTTTCAGCAGCCATTTTTTTATTGCTTAGGCGAATATGCAACAAATTAACTTTCAACCTCACTCACATGCTCCCTGGCCCTCCCACTGTGCTGTGTGTGAATGTGTAATATAATTTGAGGCATATTTATTGTTTTTTCATGTCTTTTCAGTTTTGTGGTTCGGCCGTTAAAGTCCTTATTTTGCGAGGTACACAGTGCATGTACAGGTTTTGGTCCTAAGTCGTACGGATCATAAGTCCTGTGAGGCTCGCAGTACAATGAGCGCCTTCGGGGGTCATTGCATCCTAAGTCCCACATGCCTCAACTGCTCGCCTCACTTCGCAAGGCTTGCATGGCAATGAGCACCTTCGGAGCTCATTGCAGTCTAATCCTGCGTGCCTCGACTGCTCGCCTCTTTGTGCGAGGCTCGCAAAGTGTGACCAACACTGATAACTATATATGTGATGTAACAAAGCCATAGAAATATATTGGTAGTGAATTCTGACATAGACTCATCAAAGACATGTGTTGCTTCCCATCACCCAAGGATGTCGTTTGCATAGTTCAGGGCACAAGGTGTGCTCATTGTGGTGCTTTTTATGTGATGGTCCGATTTTCTATTAAAGTAATTTTGGGTCAATACAAACTTTAGCAGTTGCAGAAAATTGTTAAATGCTTTAATTATATACAGCTTCAATTCTAAATAAAATTACATATTTTTATGGTGAACTGGATGTTAATATTCATAGATCAGTTAAAGGACCACTTAAGTCCCCTAGACTCACTGAGCGTAACCACCTTAGGGGCGGCATCAACTGCGGCGAGAACGTCGATCAGTTGCTGCTGATGCCGTCCCCTGCGCACTACTGTACCCCAGCCCGGTCGCGCAGATGGACTCCCCACAAGTCACTCACTCTCTGGTTTATCAGGTGAGTGGTAGGAGGTGAGGAGTAGGAAGCATGGGTTTTTTGTCTGTAAGTGTCTGTGTGTGAGTGTGTGTCTGTAATGGTGTGCGTCTGTGAGTATGTGTCTGTGTCTATGTGTCAAACTGTGTGTCTGTGAGTGTGAATGTAAGTCTTTGAATGGATGTCTGTGTGTGTCTGAGATTTTGTGTGTGTCTGTGAATGTGTGTCTGAGAGTGTAAGTATGTGAGTGTGAGAGTGTGTCTGTGAGTGTGTGTGTGTGTGTGAGTCTATGTGTCTGTGAGTGTGTGTGTGTGAGTGTAAGTCTTTGAATGGATGTCTTTGTGTGTGTGTGAGTCTATGTGTCTGTGAGTGTGTGTGTGTGTAAGTCTGTCAGAGTATGTGTGAGTGGTGTCTATGCATGTATCTGTGAGTGAGTGTGTCTGTGAGTGTGTGTGTAAGTCTGTGAGTTTGTGTGTCTGTGAGTCTAAGTGTCTGTGAATGTATCTGTGAGTGTGTGTCTGTGAGTGTGTGTATAAGTCTGTGAGGTGGTGTCTGTGTGTGTGTCTGTGAGTGGGTGTGTAAGTCTGTGTGTGTGAGTGTAAGTCTGTGTTTTTGAGTATAATTCTGTGCATAAGTCTATGTGCTTTTGCTGCCTGCGGCTGCCCCTGAGTTTGATGGAGGGGTCTAATTCAGGGGTAGCCCCAGGCGGCAAATGCTCTAGCTACGCCACTGCCTAGACTGTTTTCTACAACCTGAAAGGGAAGATCAAGATTAATACATGAAAAGTAATAGAAATTAAAAATAAATAAACATACTTGCCATTTCAGAGTCTGCTACAAGCTGCTCTCAGCCATATGCTGTGTGTGTGTGTATTTATATCCTTCTATCTATTCCTATTTATTATTTATCTGTCTATCTATCTACCTATTTCAAAATGTTTTTTTTGTGCTGACCCCACTATATATATATATATTTTTATATATATATATATATATATATATATATATATATATATATATATATATATATAGTGGTATCTTGATTCTCAACCTTAATCCATTCCGGACGGCAGCTTGAGTACCAAAAAGGTTGAGTTCCAAAATCCTATAAGGTGTAATGAAACTTGATTTTAGCAAATGAGTGCCAAGGTAAAGCAATGAGTACCAAGATTTTTTGCTCATCCAGACAGGTTGAATATAAAAAATGTTGAGTTTAGAGGAGGTGTACCACTGTATATAAATATAAATATTTGGCCTTGGAGTACAAAAGGAAGCAGGTCGGCGATTAGTAGAATTTTGTCAAGATAATTCACTAGTTGTAGCAAACACCCTCTTCCAACAGCCTCCGATACGACTCTACACATGGACATCACCAGATGGACAACAGAGAAATCAGATTGACTATATACTTTACAGCCAAAGATGGAGGAGTTCTAAACGGTCAGCAAAAACAAGACCTGGGGCTGCCTGCAGCTCAGACAATGAGCTTTTTATTGCAAAGTTAAAAATGAAACTGAAGAAAATAGGTAAAACCATCAGACCAAGCAGATACAAAATAAATAATATCCCTTGTGAACATGCAGTGGAAGTAAAGAATAGATTTAAGGAACTAGACATGGAAGATAGAATGCCTGAAGAACTTTGGACCACAGTTTGCAACATTATCCAGGAAACAGCAACAAAGAATATCCCTTAAAGAAAGAAAAGTAAGAAGTCAAACTGGCTGATGAGGCTTTAAAAGTAGCCCAGAAAAGAAGGAAAGTGAAAGGTAGTGGAGATAAGATTTGTCCAAATGAATGCAGAATTCCAGAGGATAGCAAGAAGAGATGAGCGATGTAAAGAGATTGAAGAAGATAACCAATAGGGTTAATCAAGAGTTCTCTTCAAGAAAACTGGGAATCTAAAAGGCACCTTTCATGCCAAAGCAGGCTGAAGATCTATATATGAAGAATCTTAACAGCAGTGATGACCTCAATAATTTGTCCAATGAGCTGGAGCCAGACATCTTGAAAAAGCGAAGTAAAATGGGCCCTAGGATTTCTTGCTGATAATAAGGCTGCAGTAGGTGATTGGATCCCAATTGAACTATTCAAAATTCTACAGGATGATGCTGTGAAAGGGTTATTTGTCTTATGCCAATACATTTGGAAAACTCAACAATGGCCAATTGACTGGAAAAGGTCAGTCTACATCCCAATCCCCAAAAAAGGCAGTGCCAAAGAGTGCTCCAATTATTGAACAATTGCACTAATTTCACATGCCAGCAAGGTAATGTTTAACATTCTACAAGCTCGACTCCAACAATATATGGACCAGGAACTATCAGATGTGCAAGCCGGGTTTTGCAGAGGAAGAGACACAAGAGATCAAATTGCCAATGTCCGCTGGATAATAGAGAAAGCAAGAGAGTTCCCCAAAAACATTTACTTCTGCTTCATAGACTATTCTAAAGCCTTTGACTGTGTGGATCACAACAAAATGTTTCATGTCCTTAAAGAGATGGGAGTACCAGATCATCCCATCCTCCCCCTAAAGAATCTGTATGTCGACCAAGAAGCCAAGGTCAGAACCGAACATGGGACAACAGAATGTTTCAAGATCAGAAAAGGAGTGTGAAAAGGTTGTATATTGTCACCTTATTTATTCAACTTATATGCAGAGTACATCATGCGAAAGGCTGGACTGGATGAATCCAAAGCCAGAATCAATATTGCTGGAAGGAATATCAACAACCTCAGATACGCCGACCATACTTCTCTGATGGCTAAAAGTGAGTAGGAACTAAAGGACGTATTGATGAGTGTAAAAAAATGAGAATGCAAAAGTTGGCCTGCTTCTTAATGTTAAAAATACGAAGATCATGGCAAACAGCAATCTCAGTGGAGGCAGTAACAGATTTTATTTTCCTTGGATCCAAGATTTCTGGTGACTGTAGTCATGAAATTAAAAGACATTTGCTTCTGGGGAGGAAAGCTATGGCAAGCTTGGACAAGCTAGTAAAAGTAAAGCTATTAAACTATCAACAAAGGTCCGCATAGTTCAAACTATGGTATTCCCAGTAGTAACATACGCATGTGAGAGCTGGACCATAAAGAAGTCTGAGTGCCACAGAATTTACACCGTTGGATTGTGGTGTTGGAGAAGACTACAAGAAGATCCAATAAATCAAGACTGCAAGTAGATCCAATAAATCAATACTTCAGGAAATCAAGGCAAACTGTTCACTAAAAGATATTATCATGAGGCTGAAACTCAAATATTTTGGTCATATCATGAGACGGCAGGATTCCCTAGAAAAGACTCTGATGCTGGGAAAGATTGAAGGCACAAGAAGAAGGGGATGAAAGAGGTTGAGATGGATAGATGAAGTCACTGAAGCAATGAACATGAACTTGATGGAGCTCAGGGGCAGTGATTGAGAGATGCACCTGGCGTGCTGAGGTCCATAGAGACATGGAGAGTCGGATGCTACTGAATGACTAAACAACAACATATATATATATATATATATATATATATATTTATATAAATATATATACTAGTGAATTGCCTGTAAAAGATGACTGTATAATTTAAATGTTTTCTTTCCATCCCCCGCTCTCCCTTCTTGGTGTCTCTCCCTCCTCCCATGTGTCTCTTCCCCTCTCCTGTGTCTCTTCCCCCCTTTCCCCTCCCCTGTGTCTCTCCCCCATCTCCTCTCCCCTGTGTCTTCCCCCCTCTCCCCTCCCTTGTGTCTCTTCCCCCTCCTCTCCCATGTCTCTTCCCCCTGTGTCCCTTCCCCCCTCTCCCCTGTGTTTCTTCCCCCCACCTCTCCCCTTCCCTGTGTCTCTCCCCCCCCCCCCCTCCCCTGGGGCGTTTCACACTTACCAGAATTATTATAGTTTATATATATATATATATATATATATATATATGTATATATATATATATATATATATATATATATGTATGTATATATATATATATATATATATATATATATATATATATACATATACACCCCTTGAGGTTAGAAGTAAAAAGATTCCACCTTAAAGAAAGGAAAGGGTTCTTCACAGTAAGGGTGGTTAATCTGTGGCATTCTCTATCAGAGGAGGTGGTGACAGCTGATTCCATAGATAACTTTAAAAGGGGACTGGATTTATTTCTAATTAAGAAGGGAATTCAGGGTTATCCTGAATAACTAGAGAGAGTGTATTGATCCAGGTCGAAATCCGATCGCCAGTATCTGGGGTCAGGAAGGTATTATTTTTTTTTCCCTTTGAGACGATTGGCTAAGTTTTACTTGGTTTTTTTTCTGTTCGCCTTCCTCTGGATTAATTAATAATTTAAAAATAAATAAATAAATAGTTGATTAATAATTAATTAACAACTAATTAATTAATAACTAATCCTCATATTGCAGATCAGAGGAGATCATAAAAGGTTGAACTTGATGGACTGAAAGTATTTTTTCAACCTTAATTACTATGGGCCTCATTCTATTAACGGCCGTAGGAGATGCGGGCCCGCAAGGACCGGCCGCAAGCTATTCGGCTATTCTATTCCCCTCCGGCCGAGGATTCCGGCAGGCTTGCGGCCGGCGCCTTGCTATCTCTTGCGGCCGCTCACGCCGGAGGAAAGCCTTTGATCTACAACGGCCACAAAAGTTTCGGCCGCAAGAAAATCCTGGTTGCTATTCTATTGCTCCGGGAACCCTCTCTGCAAGGCTAAAACCGAGCCACAGCTTACTTGCAGCAAAAAGGTCCCGCTAGCACCAATTAAGCACATAATATAGCCAAAATAAAGCCATCCTGCACTCTGAGGAGACTATAAAGTGATTGTAGGTGTTAGCATAAATAGCACCACATTCCCCTACACTCAAATCCGTAAATAATTTGTTTTTTAATTTATGGCAAATATCCATTGAAAAAGTCCAGAGGGCTTGGAGCACCTCAGACACGCCCACGCTGCGGCCGGAAAATAAACAGTTAATAAAATATCGGAATTGGGCTGATGTGCAAGCTTGAGAGTGGGTTGCTATTAATCCTCATGTCCCCAAATATGATCCCTAGCATTTACAGAGCTTTACAGTGCCGTCTTGAATTTATTTTTGCGTTTAAAGATTTCTGAGCTTACGGCCGGTTGCAAGATATACGTCCGGCCGTAAGTGGAGATCCTTGCGGGCCGTATAATTGAATTGCAAGGTAACGGAACCCCCGCAAGTAATCACAGCCTTGCGGCCGATTTACTGCCGATAATAGAATGAGGCCCTATGTAACTATATATATATATATACTAGCAACTTGCCCGTCAAAAATGACGGCAATAAAATGTGAATCCTGGCAATGCTGTTTGCCACACAATGGGAGCGTTTCACCCTCTACTTTACTGGCCTTCGGCACTCATTGCGAGTTTCTCCCTCTGTCTACTTCCTCCCTTGTGTCTCATTTCCCCCCACCTCTCCCTCCCCTGTGTCTCTTGTCCCCTCTCCCTCCCCTGGTTCTCTTTCCCCCATGTCTCTTCCAACCCTCCCTCACATCTGTTCCCCCCCCCATTTTCCTCCCGTGTCTCTTCCCCCTCCCCTGTGTCTCTCCCCCTCCTGTGTCTCTTTCCCCTAATGTAAGCTTTTTATTCTATATATTTTCTTCCTATGTATTAAAACTTTATTGACCATACCTTCCTCTCCCTGATGACTGCATGCATAAAGCTGACTGCACACATAACCCTGCACAAGGAGAGCAGTGACAGGATCTGAGGGCCTGAATAACCTGACATAAATGTAAGGAGATTACCTACTTTTTAAAGAACTTTCCTCATTTGAAAAACCTACTACCTTAAAGGAGTTTGTGCTTGTCTATTTTTTTTAGCCCTAAGGGAAAAAAAAACTGAAGATATGCGCCAAGGATCTAAAGACACAAAAAAAAAAATATATATATAATATATATATATATATATATATATATATATATATATATATATATATATATATATCAGTGGTTCTCTTACCTCTCCTCAGGACCCCACAGACATGCCAGGAATTTGATTTAACAGCGTAAGCCATGCATTGCGCTTGCAGCGCAACGGGAGAGGGTGAGGGGGAGGGGGAAAGAAGACACAACAGATGGTGAGAGGGAAAGAAGACACTAGGGAGGGAGAGGAGGGGAGAAAGGAGACACAAGGGAATGAGAGGAGGGGGGAAGGAGACACAAGGTAGAGAGGAGGGGAAAGGAGACACAAGGGAGATAGAGGAGGGGGAAAGGAGACACAAGAGAGGGAGAGGAGGGGGGAAAGGAGACACAAAGGAGAGGAGGGGGGAAGGAGACACAATGGAGGGAAAGGAAGGGGAAAGGAGACACAAGGGAGGTAGAGGAGGGGGAAATGAGACACAAGGGAGGGGGTGGGGGGAAAGACACATGGGAGGGAGAGGAGGGGGAAAGGAAACACAGGGGAGGGAGAGAGGGGAAG
The DNA here is from genome assembly GCA_027410445.1 of Discoglossus pictus. Taxonomy (NCBI): domain Eukaryota; kingdom Metazoa; phylum Chordata; class Amphibia; order Anura; family Alytidae; genus Discoglossus; species Discoglossus pictus. Next base: position 64,089,007 of record CM050171.1, read on the forward strand.
GAGACACAGGGGAGAGAGAGGGGATAAATGAGACACAAGGGAGGAAGAGGGGAAAAGGGATAGTGGGAAAGGAGACACAGGGGAGGGAGAGAGGGAAAGGGAGAGGGGGAAAGGAGACACAGGGGAGGGGTAAAGGAGGCAAAGGAGGGCTGGAGACACAGGAGAGGGAGAGGAGGAAAGGGGAAAAGGAGACACAGGGGAGGGGGGAAAGGGAGAGGGGTGGAGTCACAGGAGTGGGAGGGAGGAGACACAGGGGATGGAGAAGGGGGAAAGGAGACACAGGGGAGGGAGAGAAGGGGGTAAGGAGACATTGTGGATGGCGGGGAGGAGGAGACACAGGGGAGGGAGAGGGGGAAAGGAAACACAGCGGTGGGAGAGGGGTAAAGGTAGAGGGGGAAAAGATACACAGGGGAGAGATGGGGGAAAGAGACAAAGGGGAGGGAGGGAGGCAAAAGGAGATGGAGAGGGGGAAGGAGGCACAGGAAAGGGAGAAAGGAGACATAGGGGAGAGAGGGGGAGGAGACACAGGGTAGGGAGAGGGGGGGAAAGAGATGGGAGGGAGGGGGAAGAAACACAGGGGAGGGGGGGAGAGACATAGTGGAGGGAGAGGGGAGACAAAGGTGAGGGAGAAGGGGGAAAAAGACACAGGGGAAGAGGAGGGAGAGACACAGATGAGGGAGAAGGGAAGGGGGGCAGGGGAGGCACAATTTATCAAACTAAATCATGCTGTCATTTTTGATGGGCAAGTCACTAGTATATACAGTCAGGTCCATAAATATTGGGACATCGACATAATTCTAATCTTTTTGGCTCTATACACCACCACAATGGATTTGAAATGAAACGAACAAAATGTGCTTTAACTGCAGACTTTCAGCTTTAATTTGAGGGTATTTACATCCAAATCAGGTGAACAGTGTAGGAATTACAACAGTTTGTATATGTGCCTCCCACTTTTTAAGGGACCAAAAGTAATGGGACAGATAAACAGTCATAAAACAAACTTTCACTTTTTAATACTTGGTTTCATCCCTGGTGATGCTCTGCCAGACCTCTATTGCAACTGTCTTCAGTTCCTGCTTGTTCTTGGGGCATATTCCCTTCAGTTTTGTCTTCAGCAAGTGAAATGCATACTCATTCAGATTCAGATCAGGTGTTTGACTTGGCCATTGCATAACATTCCACTTCTTTCCCTTAAAAAACTCTTTGGTTGCTTTTGCAGTATGCTTCGGGACATTTTCCATCTGCACCTAACATCACTTTCCCTTTTAATAAAAGTACAGTAGAGTGTTTTTATATGCATTTACAGTGCTTCGTACATGTCATTAAGCCCATTGCGAAACCTAATTGGTATCATTAACTTGTGGTTCGATTTTTGCCATTTGCGCGCTTGACAGAGTGGTTAGCGAGGGGGAATTGAATAGCGATTTGCGATTTTAGAGATCGGAACTCTTGCGGACGTGAAAGATCAAAGCCTTGGAGGGCATTAACTTGCAATTTTGCAAATCGCTATGAATCGTAGCTCGGAGCCCGTAACTCAATTAAAGTCCACAAACGTAAACCAATTGAATATCGAAATTACATTACGGGCTCCATTTCTGAGCCTGGATCTCCTGAAGCCTCAACTGAATGAGGCTCAATGTCTTTCATCGCTTTCCCTGTCTTTTAAAGTGCAGTATTGATTTTTTATTTCCACTTACAGGTGTTTAACCCCCTTGCAAGTCCTATCTGGAACTTATAGGATTTTCTATTACATTTACCATTTACGGGTGTGAAAACATTTGCGGGCTTGAGGAATTGTAGCAATTGAATAGCAATTTGCGATTTTAACACTTACGGGCTTGAAATATCAAAGGCTTAGATGGATCGGAGTTACGATTTTAACAACCACAGGGATTTTCAGCCTGTAACCCGCAAATTGTTTGCGGGTAGCTAGAAGACGCCATTAATTTACTGCTATATTACGGGCTCCAGTAACCAACAATTGCTCACTTGAACAGGGGCCTAAGAGATATAGATTCAGGTCAAATAACATTTTATAACACAATATGATTCCCCAGGGAAACCCTACAATTGATTATTATAACTGGATGTATCTAATCCTTTTTTCTATTAGATACTGACCCCCCCTTTACAAACTGAAACTATTTCATTTTATTCACTTAATTTACATTTTTTTATGTGTCATACAATTTCCTAAATAAAATGTATTATTGTTAGGTATTAAGAAACTAAAGCAGATGCTATCATGAATTCAAAATAGCATGAACCAATGTGGTCATTTTTTTCAATATCATCTTTTAAATAACAAGACTTACTAATGTTTTTAGTAAGCAATAAATAAACATAATATTAACATTTTGTAACAATTGCCTGCAATTTATCTTCAGTGAGGAGATACATTTCCTTTTATGACCTTATTCTGTCTGGGTTCTTGTAAATTATTAGTCCTGTTGACAATACTGGCAGTTGAATCTGTCACATTTCCAATGTGCTGACAGAATCTTCTGCAAAGTCTCCTCCCACCTCAATAAGCTCATCAGCAGAAAAGATCATTCTAAATTCCACTGCAGAAAAAAAAATTGCATATTGAAGAAAATAAATCTGTTAACATTGTAAAAAAAACATGTGTACAATGGATCTTTGGTGACATTAGCTCAATATAAGTACATTTTAGCCAAATATACATAATAAGCAGTACAAAATTATTCCCTTTCTATTTCCCTTTAAGCAATAGTTTACTTTGCACGTCATGAATACAAGCGTATGGAGTTGTTGACAGCTGACTGACCGATGATCACTTTCTGTTCAGCTCTGAGTTTCCTTTTCCTAGATGTGACTGTGCTTATGAGTCTGACTCTAAAGTTTCATTTCATGTATTTTATTTGCTCTACCCACATACAATAGCATTGCCTTCTATGGCACTGACAACAGCAGTAATATATTCACACAGATAAACATATTCTTATCAGTGTCACAATTCAGGAATTCTCCCTGTGATACGTGTTTAAAAGAGATTAATCAAAGTTTCATTATCCAAGTTTCATTTCTCCCTTGATCCAACCCACAAAGAATGAAACTAATTTAAAAACACCATAACAATATCAGTAATTAATAGTCCTTCTGCGCATAGAGAGCAACAAGTTTCCATAATGAGGTAAATATAGCATTTTATATACACAATGTTATTTACATTAAATAACTCCTACACTGTCATATTTATAGATCACTCTTTTGAATAATTTAATTTGGCATTTGTAGAATGTTTTTAGAAAGTAAAGAAAATATGTAATGTAATTTTTAAGTTTTCTATACATATATGTATATATATATATATATATATATATGTATATATATATATATATATATATATATATATATCTATATACATATATGTATATATATATATATATATATATATATGTATATATATATATATATATATATATATATATGTGTGGTGGAGGGCTTCTATCGCTCTTTTGCCCACCATATTATAAATGATTGTTGTGGTGAACTACCTACTCATAATTTCCACAACACAGGCTGAGATCCCGCTCCATGCTGATGATAGCCAGTAAGCTTGAAACAGCTGTACATGGATTGGATACTCAGCCTGTGTTTATTCCAACCTTGGCTTTGCATTAAAGCTGTGTAATAATACAGCATGCATAAGCTTAAAGGAAGCCATGTTTGATGATGGCTACGGAATGAAGAGCGAGGCATTTGTGGACATATTTGTATGTCCCAGCTCAGCTTCCCAGAATGCAGTGTAATAACTGTTTTTTCTCGGAACTCTGAGCTGGAAGTAGGTTTTTTAACTTGCTTTGGACATTCAGGTGTGAACACGGATGTACATTTTATTTACTATATATATGTATATATATATATATATATATATATATATATATATACATACTGCATAAGATGGGGAAGCGTAAATCCCATAATAATTTTAGTTGCTTTAAATAGTTTCTGCCATATTGTTTGAATGACTGGGTACAGTAGATGTTTGTTTACACATATCCATAAAGTGTGTTGGCACACATATATTACCAATATACTTATTAAATTCTATCCAATTTTATACACAAATACACAAAAGCTGTATGCTATGGCCCTCATTCAATTGCAATTTGGCCAATTGAATAGGGGCCTCATTCTATTATCGGCCGCAGCCGCTGCGGGGCCGCAAGGACCGGCCGCAAGCTTTCCGGCTATTCTATTCCCCTCCGGCCGGGGGTTCCGGCAGGCTTGCGGCCGGTGCCTTGCTATCTCTTGCGGCCGCTCGCGCCGGAGGAAATCCTTTGATCTAAAACGTCCGTAAGAAATTCCTATTTGCAATTCAATTGCTCCGGGAACCCTCGCTGCAAGGCTAAAAGCGAGCCGCTGCTTACTTGCAGGAAAGAGGTCCCGCTAGCACCAATTAAGCACATAAAATAGCCCAAATAAAGCCATCCTGCACTTTGCGGAGTCTATAAAGTGATATTCGGTGTTAGCAAAAATAGCACAAAATTACCCTATACTCAAATCCGTAAAATATATATTTTTTAATATACGTAAAATATACATGTAAAAAGTCCAGAGTGCTTGGAGCACCTCAGACACGCCCACGCTGCAGCCGGAAAATAAACAGTTAATTTGAACTCGGGTTTGGGCTGATGTGCAAGCTGGAGAGTGGGTTACTTTTAATCCTCATGTCCCCCAATATGATCCCTAGCATTTACAGAGATGTACAGTGCAGGCTTGAATTTATTTTTGCGTTTTTAGATTTCAGAGCTTACGGCCGGTTTCAAGATATACGGCCGGCCGTAAGGGGAGATCCTTGCGGGGCCGTATAATTGAATTGCGAGTTAACAGAACCCCCGCAAGGAATCGCAGCCTTACGGACGATTTACGGCAGATAATAGAATGAGGCCCTAGGTCTCTAAATAAGCACATAACATATTTTTTTAAAGAAGTTTTAGGTTAGTAAGCATCTATCCAAAAGCAAGGTTTACACTAACTAAAAACTTCTTTAAAAAAAATATGCTCTGTGCTTATATAGAGCCCCATTTAATTGGCCAAATCGCAATTGAATGAGGGCCTATGTCTTCAATACAAACTTACAGCCTTATTAAATTGTGATTCAGCCAGTTGAATAGGGCTCTGTTTAAGCACACAGCATATTTTTTTGACAGAAGTTTTTAGTTAGTGATGACCTTGCTTTTGGATAGAAGTTCACTAACTAAAAAACTTCTGTTAAAAAATATGCTATGTGCTTATATAGAGCCCTATTCAATTGGCCAAATTGCAATTGAATGAGGCTTTTAATTGGAGACATGGGGCCTCATTCAATTGCGATTTGGCCAATTGAATAGGGCTCTAAATAAGCACATAACATATTTTTTTAAAGAAGTTTTTAGTTAGTAAACGTCTATCCAAAAGCAAGGTTTTCACTAACTAAAAACTTCTTTAAAAAATATATATGTGCTTATATAGAGCCCTATTCAATTGGCCAAATCGCAATTGAATGAGTCCCATGGGATACTCATGCAACTATACAGCCTTATTAAATTGCAATTTGGCCAATTGAATACGGCTCTATATAAGCACAGAGCATATTTTTTTACAAAAGTTTTTAGTTAGTGAACTTCTAAGCAAGGTCTTCACTAACTAAAAACTTCTGTAAAAAATATGCTTTGTGCTTATATAGAGCCCTATTCAATTGGCCAAATCACAATTTAATAAGGCTGACTGGCTGTAGACCGCCCCAGGCCTCCTGGGGTCGGTAGGAGGGCAACGTGACCCGTGCAGGAACGGGAGTAGGGTAGAGTAGGAGTGGCTAGCTGGGGGGGCAGGGCCGTGACCCGTGCAGGAACGGGAGTAGGGTAGAATAGGAGTGGCTAGCTGGGGGGCAGGGCCTCCTAGAGGATTGGCGCCAGTTTGGTCAGTGTGCCCCCAGCTAGCCAAGAATGCAGATGTGCTGCACTTTCTCTCCAACGGGGAGAGCGAGAGCGCGATCGTGGCTGTTTCTGGGGGTGATGGTTTCCCTCCCCTCCTGTGTGGTGCAGTATCGGGACTGCCTTGGAGGATCGGGCGGAGGGCTTGATGGTGGTGTGCGCCGTCGGCGCGGGCGGTCACAGCGAACGGCCCGCGGGGTTCGGCGGCATGGTATGTACATATGGGCTCGGTGTGCTGCCCGTGCGCTCCCACGGTGAGTGCGCAGGTGCGGCGTTTCTGGGGGCGACGGCAGGTCTGTCGGTTCCTCCGCTCCCTACTGTGCGGTGCTGTCTCGGGACGGCCTTGCGCGGAGGCCTTGCCGGAGGTGGGCGCCGTTTGCACGGGCGGTCCGGGCGGACGGGTGCCTGCGGGCTTCGGCAAAGCCCTAGGGTATTTCTGCCCAGTTTAATCAGTATTTCAGAAATTGCAACTACATTTGGAGCCTCACGAGGTTATAGGCTGGTAGGCTGCAAAATACGTTTCCAAAGTGTGCATAAGTGAATGTAAGCACAGTGCCCATTGAGGGATCTCAGTATTAAAGGTGACTGACTTCATTAATCAAACTCATTGCTTGAGTGGTGAATACACTGGAGACTGGCATTGCTAATGCTGTAATGGCTGGCAGGTAATTCTGTGCACTTGAAGCTCAGCACCAGTTCCAAGAAATTGTCAGTTTCAATTTGTTCCTTCCTCTGAGAGGGAAGTAAGCTGTGAGTTAAGGGTGTCAGCTTTTTATGCTTAAGGACGTATGATTTTACAGCATTGTGCATAGGTCTCTATATGAAGATGGATCTCAGGGGGTGCTATAATACCCCTTTTGGATTTTATAGTTGGAAGCGGCATAAGGATATCTGATAATTATTGTGCATATAAAACTTCATTAGTTGTTTCTAATCAGGAATATTAAGCCGCGAACAAATACATACATTGTAGCATGAGTGTAAGTAATATCTGGAGAGAAATAGAATAATAGTGGTTGCCTAGTACTGATTTCTTGCATTTTACTTGCATCTTGCAATAACAACTCCTTGCAGCTGCTATTAATCATCATATTTACACGGAAACATGAAGGTATGTTTCCCAGTATCATGACCCATGCATGATCCATTTAGGCTAGATGATGGAATAACTGACACGACAACTTGAGTTGGGAGAAACAACGGGCCACAGCTTTATTTTGAACAATGTAAACAACAACCGTAACTTATTTAAATGACTAATTTAGTCCTTTCCTTCAGGGGGAGGAGCCCGGCCACGAACAGTGACCTCACGCTTTGAGCCCTGCCCAAAGCCCCAATGCTTATCCTTAAGCATGCCCTGTGAGGTGGGGCCATCGCCCCCTTAGGCCAGTGGGCCGGGCAACTCACCTCCCGCCGCCCAGACATACATTAACAATACACAACATACAATAGCCACTTCTCCAAATTCTTTAACCAAAATAAATATTAATTTCAATATTTCTTATTTATATTATATATATTATACATATATATATATATTTTTTTTTTAAAAGAATAAACCATAACATCTGTTAACAACAAAATACAGGGTGGGTGGGTGGGATTCCAGTCGGGAGACCGCGATGCTGTGTTCAATGGCGCGAAACGGGCTTCCGACATGCCCCCCGACGCTCCTGATTGGCTGATAGCCTCACAGGCTCCGCTGGGTCACGTGACGCTACAGGCTGACCCAGGGAGCCTGTGCAGCCTCCGCGTCGTTCAGTAAATAAAGCTCATAGTAGAGCTGCCCTTTATTATACCCTTGCTGGTTAGATAGTTTAAGGGGAATTGTGTCGGTAGCCTTGGTTAGCCAGTGGGGGGTTTATTATCTCACTTCCCCCAGGGGATTAAGGGGACAGGTGGGGGTTGAGCCTTAAGCTTAGGCGCGCGCCCCTCCCCCCCCCACATTACTATGGCTCACAAGTTCATCATGATCCCATTCCTGCCAGAGCAGTTACATACTATTCTGATACGGTAGGGTAGCAGGGGAGATCCCGCTCCATGCTGATGATAGCCAATAAGCTTGAAACAGAGTACATGGATAGGATTATCAGCTTGAGTAAACCCGAAAATTGGCTTTGCATTAAAAGCTGTGTAATACAGCATTCATCAGCTTAAAGGAAGCCATGTTAAGAAAATTTTCTGGTCATGCTACATAGCCGGTTATACCATTCGTTATATCAACAGTACCGGATCTTATCCCGGATATGTAGTTGTGGTTTCAATCCTTGTTTCATATGTAGGGGGCTCCAGGGCTATATGCCAGTATATACTGTATTTGTTTTGTTTTATCATATATACATATATAGGCTAGGTATATCCTAGCAATGTAGTGGAAAAGTCTATCATTAGAGGTCAGTGCTTGGGCGGTCGCTCTTCCCATAGCTCATCTCCGGGGTATTCCCGGGGTAGCAGGTCCACAGGTCCCGTAGAATTTGAGCGGTAGTCCGCCTAGGAGATCTGGGCAGGGATATAGATGTCCTTTTCAGCCCCGTCTGGGAATCTGCCGTTGTTATATAACTACTTACCCTATGTTTCGCCAGTGTCAGGTGGTCCCGGTATCCCGTTGCCTAGCGGGTTTGCGGGGCAGGTGCCATTTGTGGGGCACTTAGCTTAATCACAAAGGCAGACCCATATCCCTTGGCCGGGGTTTTCTTCCCTTAGTTACATTAGAGTAGCCGGTTCCACATGGCGTCCCGTTACGAAGGCGGGCTTCCAATTTGCATTGCGGTTGCTCGTGGTTAATTAAAGATTTCTAGGTCCATTACTGGCTCTGTATAACTTGGTTCGACGGCAGGCCCCAAATTTGGCCTGGTAGAACTAGTGTGATTTAGGCCGTGGGTTGGTTCAGCCCGAATTTAGGCTTGTACCATGCCATTGGCATGTACAGCTTTAAGCAGCCGTATGAGGGTAGGTTCCCACAAGGGGGATCATTCAACTTTGTTTGCAGTAAGACGTGCAACGCAGCAGACATAAGCAAACAGGTGGAATTTAGGTCAGGTGAGCCATGGCGCTTGTTCAAAGAAAACATTACGAGCGGGGTAGCCGCCAGTTACAAGGGAATGGAAAGCCAGTAGCTCAAGTGGCTTAGTATTCCAAGTCCATGTGAGTAAGTGCAGGTGACCTGGTTAGAGCTAGTTGGGCCGTTCATCGGCCTGCGTCGTGTTTGGGGGGGGACAATGCCCTTCCAGATACAACGGCGGGGTCGTTGTCAGGTCCGAGGGGGTCAAGTTTTTTGGTCTCCGTCGTGTTCGAGGAGGGTCAATCAAGTATAGGCCGAGCGGGGGCAGAATGCGCTTGCCCGTTCGAGTAGATTGTTCTCCACACCCTAATTTCTGGTGCCAGTAAGGTATAGTACGCCTAGCACAGTAGAAAATGTTTTTCGGTTCAGGGTGGTGGTATGCACCTGGTAAAGTCTCGACTCGGACTCAGCCGGCGAGGGTCCGGCAGTAGGTATCCCACCTGCATGTGTTTTCCCGTTTTTCGGTTGAGTATCCCACAAAGCGTGGCAGGAGAGGGGACATCCATTTCCCTCCACGGGGCGGCGTCTCGCGTAATGGAGGCTCGTAGGCCTGCCCAGGGTGCCAAGTCGCACAAGTTAAAATGATGGCACAGGGGTCCGCAAGTAGAGCGGACAAGATCGAGGTCTCTCGGTTAAGGCTGGGAGGCAGGCTACCTAGAAGGTGGGTCGTCGGGTAGGGCCCGGAGCCTGTTTCAACAGACCGGGCAAAAGGGCCTGACGTCAGAGGTACCGGTGGTACAAGTGGAGGAAGGTGTCACAGGAGGTATGGCAAAGGGATGTAAGGCAAGTGGTAGCCTTTCCCAAGGGCCAGAGATACCACTGTGGAAAAAAGAGGTCTGTGGAAAGCACGAGGCTTTGGGTGCTGTACAGGTATCTCTTCTTCGGCAGGTAAGCCGGTGGGGAAGAGTTTGGCCTAAACAGACAAGGCGCTTGTGACCTCAGGTGTGTTGGTCGTGGGATCCTAAGGTGATCAGGTGGCCGCGTTGGTCCGAGGGGAACCAGAAAAAATGGAGGTAGCTACAATGTCCGAGGTGCACTGATAGCTCTCCTTTTGTGACAATACGGTTCTTGGACCTCGCGCGTGAGCTGGTTGGTGTTTGTTCCTCACGAGGAAAAGGTGGTTCTCGATGAAGAGGTTTCTGCAACTGAGCGACACGTGATTCAGAGCTGGGTATATCTCGTGGGGGAACAGGCTACCCATGGGCTTTGTGTATGAGTAGAAACGGTAACAGCCGACGGGCCGGTGTGCCCTGGGGCCTGGAGAAGGGAAAGTCAAAGTAATGGATGGGCATTCGAACATCGGACCAAACAGGCGTTTGCCTCAGGTGCCGATCTAGGGCCCCAGCTAGGGCGCGTGGCCCAGAAAAAATGGAAGTATGTTTTCATTGGTCAGAAGGATGGTAATTTCATCAGTGGGATGAACTGGTGGCGAGTGGCTCTAGTGCCGCCTATCCGGGAAGTGCTCCATGTGATGTTATAATCCCTAGTAATACACCCGGACAACCGCAGGTTTTATCAAGGGTAGGAAAGGAGCAGGCTTGGTAACAGCTGCCAAATGGGCTAGCTTAGAGGGTCTGTGGTCAAAGGCCGGGGTAGACCCGTACGGAAAGGAATAGACTAGACTAGAAGCAGTTTTCCTGTAATAAGGATAAGCTAAAGGTTTTTCGTTCTAATTGTTCAAGATTTAGCCGGTAGTAGTCAGGATTAGGTGGAGTTTTTAGGCTAGGGGCTGGGTAGATAGTAGGCTGGCCTAGGCGTTTTGCGGGGGGAGTCGTATTCCGCAAAGGTAGTCTGCGGCCTTCTCCGTGGCGGTGGTGAGGGGAGTCGCCGGGACAGTGGTAAAGTGGGGGTGATCCTACCCTATGGGGGCACGGATGCTCCATCATGGTAGGCCCTGGACGAGGGTCAGGGCGCAGAGTGTACTGTCTTGGTTCCCAGGCTCCTCCCCTCTCTTGTTTACGTATATTTAATTAATGGGTTTGTTATTACGTGAACTTGGGTTTACCAATAAACGCTGTGGCCAGTATTTGCCCCAAACAAGTTGTTGTGTCTAATTATTTATTGATTAAGGGTTTAGAAAGGATTTTGCAGAACAAGATTATGCAGGGAGCAAGTTATACCCAAAAATGCCACGCGGACATACTCACTGGGCCTTTCACGGGTCATGTTAATCTCCCTCCTGTCCCAAATGTTTTTTTGACATCATCACTCATTATATAATTTCTGATACCACTGATGACATCACAAATAACGTAATAAATAACAACATTCATGGCATTACTTATGACAGCATCCTTACTGTTTTAGATATAATTTGTTTTTGACTTAAACAGTAAATTAACTAAAACATGTCGGGAGTTAATATTAACATACACTTGCTCTGTTAACTCATCTGAACCTGTTCACCTATATTTTCATTAGCGGTGTGTTTCTGCCTAGGCCAACAAGGCTATGTTCAGAACAGCACATAGTAAGGGGGGTAGCAGGCTGTCCACAGTTGTCAATGCAGCTTCAGAGAAGTATGTTTGTATGCACAAAAATATGTATATGTAATGATACTTCTGCATCTAAGTATGTTTTACACTATCTGTCACACCTTGTATATTCCATTTGTTATCAGTTTAAGACGATTTTCTAAGTGAGGTATTATGTTGCTTGCCTTTCTTTTTTGTGCTTGAGTTATGGATATGTTTTAGCCTATGACCATGAGGCCCAGACTTAGGGCAGCACATTCTCTGGGGCAGCAGACAGCCTGAGATTGCCAATGCAATGCCATGGAAAATACCCATAAATGTCGATATGTAGAGAATATTCTGTCTGTAAGTTTACCTGGCCCTTTCTGACTTATAGTACATTTTCATAGCCACTTATATACTTATGTTTATTTATATAGGTGTGTGGTAAACTTATGATTAGAATAAAGGAAGAGTAAAGCAGGAGGTGTAACTGGGTCATTGGGAGGTGCTTGAATCTGAATTGGCCTGCTGCAGCATAAACATATGCTCCCTGCCTGCGTATTCTCCCTTCTCCCTAAAATAAGAAAAAATATAGTAAAATATATTTTTCAATGTATTGAATTGTTTTGTTTGCCAATAACCCTTTTTCCTTTTTCCCGACAGCGAACTGCTAAAGAATTCCTTAAAACCTCGCTTGCTACAACTGAAGTGTCATTTCACCTGGATGTTACTCAGAAAAAATTGTGAAACAACTGAAATAGAAGATATATTGTTCAGTCAGTTGGATGTTTTGATAGCAGAAAAAAAGTACATGGTTCATAATCTGTTGAGCTACTTAGCACATCTGAAAGGCAATTACCAAGATGCCATTGTGCATTTGGAAAAAGCTGAAGAGATTCAGAAAATAAATTCAGATGAGATCAATAGAAAATCCCTGGTGACCTACAGTAACTTGGCCTGGATCTACTTCTGCACAGACCAGTTTGAAACTGCTAAGATCTATATCGAGAAGGTGGAAAGTTTTTACCAACAGCTAAAATCACATGATAATATTGGACCATCTGAAATATATGGCGAGCAGGGATGGTCTTTGATGATTTTTGGCAGAAAATGTTATGAGAAAGCAAAAGAATGTTTTGAGAAGGCCCTTGAAAAAGATCCAGAAGATCCAGAGTGGAATTCAGGCTATGCAACTGTAGTCTATTACTTGGAAGGTGCAAAATGTCCAGCTGACAGATGTAAATCTCTGTCATTGTTGAGACGAGCCATACAGATAAATCCCCAGGATTCAGTGGTGATGGCACTTCTTGCCTTGAAATTACAGGAGATGCAAGAAGTCAAAGAAGCAAAAATGTATATTGAGAAAGCTCTTGCGCAATCACCTGCACTTCCGTATCTACTGCGCTATGTTGCTAGATTTTACAAAAAAGAGGGATTGATTGAAGAAGCACTGTGTGTTCTCCAAAAAGCTTTAAATATTATTCCTAGTTCTGGTTTTCTTCATCATCAGATAGCATTGTGCTACAAACAAAAAAAAAATCAGAAGAAATTAGCAATGGAACATAGACAACACTTAGATCCCAATGGAGAAGAAATAAAGGGGTGTACTAAAAATGCAATATTTCACTTTGAAACTGTGTTGGAATATAGAAGGACCTGCATCTTTGCTTATATTGACCTAGCAGAAATATATAGTGAAGACAAACAATATGAAAAAGCAGAGGAAACATTTCAGAAAGCATTCAATGTAAAAACGCTTACAGAAAGAGAGAAGGAGCAAATCTATCTACATTATGGACAATTTCAAGAATGTTGTAGAAAACTGAAGCTGCAGCCATAAGAAAGGACAAAGAAAGATTCAAAATATCTGAAGAAACAAAAGAAAGACACAACTGTTAGCAAAAAGGATGACGAAGAGAGATGTGACTGATGCTTTAAGCTTTGAATTGCTTGGATTTGTCTTTAATCAAAATCAAAATGCATTGGGGGCAACTGAATTGTCATGACTGACTTGTTGGGGGCCAGGGTGGGAGATCCCTGAACCCCACCAGCAAGGGCCTGTGTGGCCCAAGATCAAACTTTCACCACCCCGAACTCAATGACTATTTTGTTATGACCGTAATAACCTGTTAATGGTAGGCCTCAGGCTCTGATCCGGTACTCCGGATGCCCAAGGAGCATGGCCCGTGAGTATTCAGGCCTGGTAAGAATTGTTTGTAATGTTTAGTGTTCAGGTTGTGGTTAGGACATGACACTGTTATACCAAATTATTTTTCAAAGTACCTTGTGAAAGTAATCCTATAATGTTTAGAATAGTGATTTGCTCTAGTATGATGATTTGGGTCATTGTATAAAGTTTAAATAAAGTATTTGTGCTAGAAGCAAGCCCTAGTGTATGCTAATATTATATAAAGTTACATCAATCACTCATGGGACAAACGATAGTTTATGACCTATTGAAATTATTGTAGAAGTAAAAGGAAACATTGTTAGAGTGTGTATTTTTAAAGGACTGGTTAGGGGACATAATTGAACAGGTGCAGTTAATTAGTGTGCCTCAAAAAATTAAGTGTAAACAGGGGTGGGTGAGTATTGGGGCAAGGAGGGAGGGGATTGCATTCAGGTGGAGCTCTGTAAGATAAGATGAGCAGCAGTGTGTTTTAGAAATTTCTAAAAGACAAAGAAAAAATAGTTATTTGAGTGGGAGGAGATATAGGGACAATAAATGAGATGAGTGAACACAGAACCTATCTGGTTTACAAATAAACAGCAATAGATCGTGAAAATAGCTGTAAAATCTAACAGAACAATGTCTCTCACATTGGTTACCATAACACAGATATTAATAATATTAAATAGTCCATTGTCAAGATAGATATGGATCTGGTGAGACGCTGTTCTTCTGAAATTACCTTAGATTGATTTAAAACTGCATTCAGGTGGAGGTCCGTGGGATAAGCTGAGCAGGCAGCAGCAGACACATTTGTGCATTAACGCTAATCAAGTCTAAATGCAATTATCTCATTAAGATTCACCTGAAAAGACTAAATGTATATTACCTATAGTTTTAAACCTGCCCCCAAATTCCAAGCACTCTAACCTGGATGGGAGGAACAGCAGTTCATGGTATAATTGCCTTTTGTGTGAGACCAGATTGATATACTACAGGCTATTTCTCCCTGTGGTTACCAGGTCTATAGTACAAACCTACTTCAGGTGTTGTCTGTTCTCTGACTCTCCATGACTCTGTGGACCATAGCATAACAGGCGCATCTTGAATCTAGTTCGGTTGTGCTAATCCATAAGGTTTTCATGGCAAAGATACTGGAGTGGGTTGCCAGTTCATTTTCCAGTAGACCAAGTTTTGTCTGACCTCTCTCTCATGGTATAGCTCACAGCTTTATTGAGGTACACAAGCTCCTTCAACATGACAAGGTAGCGATCCAGAAGGGTGATAGGGGCTGAAAACATGGACGCCTTGCTCACTGTGCTTTAGGGAATACAGCTGTCCCTCACTGATGAGGCCCAGGAGATTTTGAAATGTAGGTCTTTGGTTTGCTTTTTCTCCTGTTTTCTATTGGCCAAAATTCCTGGTATTACAGGGCTGGATCACTCTTTTGATTATATATAATGAATTGGCAGAAAGGGCCCGGGGGGTGGATAAAAAAAAAAAAAAATTGGGACGCTGGTAAAACTTTTTTTTGCACCAGGGACCTACTTTCACTAGCTACGCCACTGCTTCGCAGGATTTATAAAGGGTACAAAACAACTTTTAATTAAACATGACTGTGGATTAAGCAACTCCCTGTGAATGGCACAAGTGAGCTAGAAGAGTGCTGCTCTCTGAGTAGGTTTCTAGGCCTATATAACAAACTTACTTCAGGTGTTGTCTCAAATTCAAATTCCTCGCCTAGATAGGGAACAACCAATGTAAAAAGTGCTTATGACGGTGATTTGCTGATTGGTCTACAAAGAACCAATCAGGAGGTAGTGGACAAAGTGAGGTATGAATTGCCTGCAGTAGAAGGCAGGCTTATGGGGCGGTGGCCTTCGTTGGCGGAGTTCTGATTGACTGAGTTTTAGCCTTCTCAACCAATCAGGGAATAGTTCAAAAATCTCATGGAATACAAAGTGTTTAGCAGCCAGACTGCCGAAGTATCACAGTACAATATGGTCAGTTGGGCAGTAGCAAGCATAGTCCGGTTTTAGGGGGCTAAGGGGTTATCTTAGGAGGGAGGTAGTTTGCTGCCACGTACACAATCTAACATAACAGTGAAAACATAACAGTGGGACAATAGTGGCACAGTAATATAATTATACCCATTCAGAAGGACTATGAATAAAGGCAAAGAAGTATACAATACAAAATAGTGACGCATATTTAAGTATAGGCATTGCACAGACACATAGGGCCTCATTCTATTATCGGCCGTAAAATGGCCGCAAGGCTGCGACTCCTTGCGGGGGTTCCGTTATCTTGGAATTCAATTATACGGCCCCGCAAGGATCTCCCCTTACGGCCGGCCGTATATCTTGCAACCGGCCGTAAGCTCAGAAAACTTTAAACGCAAAAATAAATTCAAGACGGCACTGTAAAGCTCTGTAAATGCTAGGGATCATATTGGGGGACATGAGGATTAATATCAACCCCCTCTCAAGCTTGCACATCAGCACAAATCCGAGTTTACATTAACTGTTTATTTTCCGGCGTGGGCGGGTCTGAGGTGCTCCAAGCACTCTGGACTTTTTACATGGATATGTGAATAAATTAAAAAATAATTGTTTTACGGATTTGAGTGTAGGGGAATGTTGTGCTATTTTTGCTAACACCTTCAATCACTTTATAGTCTCCTCAGAGTGCAGGATGGCTTTATTTAGGCTTTATAATGTGCTTAATTGGTGGTAGCGGGACCTTTTTGCTGCAAGTAAGCTGCGGCTCGGTTTTAGCCTTGCAGAGAGGTTTCCCGGAGCAATTGAATAGCAAACAGGATTTTCTTGCGGCCCAAACTCTTGCGGCCGTTTTAGATCAAAGCTTTCCTCCGGCGCGAGCGGCCGCAAGGGATAGCAAGGCGCCGGCCGCAAGCCTGCTGGAATCCCCGGCCGGAAGGGAATAGAATAGCCGAATAGCTTGCGGCCGGTCCTTGCGGCCCCGCATCTCCTACGGCTGATAATAGAATGAGGCCCACAGTGTATTGCCATTTAGGAAGGGTTTGTGAATCCATAACAATAGCTTTGCATTCCTAAATGCAGTAGTTTCTCTCAGTTCCTGCTTGTTCTGGGACTTGCTCTCAGACCTGCGATGATGAGCCATGGTGTAGATCAGTCTATAACTGTACCCTGTGACGTAACTTCCCTACATATGACTCATTCCCTTCGATCTAGGGGCCAGAGAGTGACATAGAAGAGCTCTTGGCATAGCCTGCCCAATTATACATATTTTTCTTACAATGGTTTAGGTTGGTCTGTACATGGACTGATAGATAGCCATGGAGCTTAGTGGCTCCTGATGCCAGTCTTCTCCTCATGTAAGGCCTTGGGCCCTGGTTACAGGGTAGGCTCACTGGAGAGAGAGAGGGATGTTGCTTCTATCTTGTGGGTGCGAGTTCATACCCATGAACCTAGGTGGCTCCATCAGACATCCTCTGTTTGCCTGCAGGCTAGCTTCTGCACTTCCTGGGTGTCAATGTCAGTGGGAATGGTTGTTCCTGCTTTCCCTGAAGTCCATCTCTTCCCTGATAGGTGCTCAAATAATTGACTGTGTGTCAGTCAATGGATGGGTAGGTGGCTCCCGGTCAAATTTCCCTTTTATGCAGTCTTTGGCCAATCAGAGAGGTTGCTCTCTGATTGGTCAGTGCCCAAAGTCCAATCTGGACAGCGCTGACAACCCTAGCAATATGAATGAGCCAATCACTAATAGGCCTAAAATGTATGTAAATTAGCATGGGGATTTCACCCAGGTAAGGTCAAGTATGCAAAAGCCAGATTAAGTGATAATCAAATCCTAAGTATTAATGTCTCTGTTGGAGGGGGTTTAAGCTCTGAAGGGCCATGGTTGGGATGGTCAAGGAAGTACCATCCTGACCCCAAAAAGCAGATTTTCACTTTTGCGTGTAACTGCACCCTACATTTTCTATTTGATTTAAAAGAACATGTATTACAAAATACAAACTGTTTTCGTGAAAAGCCAGAGCTCTAAAATTTAGTTATTATAGTTATAGGCATGTGCTATAGCGTATGAACAAGAATAACCCCCCGTTATAAATCCACACTATGTAAAATAAAGGATATAACATGAGCAAAAGATTTGATGAAGTACTTTTATCAAATGTTGTAAAAGGAGGATGTCTGGAAATTTTTTCATTAATGAATTTTATAACTAGGTTTATTTATCCTCTTCAAGGATTTTTTTTATATAAAACTTATTCTTCACTTACATGTAATATTTAAACAGTTATATAAAATAAAGAAATGCTGGGGATGTACCATGGGCCTCATTCAAATCGGGGCCGTAAATCGTTTGCAAGTCTGCGATTCCTTGCGATCGTGTTGCGGCCTCGCGTAGCGCTACATCTACGCTGCTATTCAATTGGGCGGCACCGCAAGGATAATCGCAAACCATACAATCGGCCGTAAGCACTGCCGTGCTTGAACAGGCCGCAACGCGCATTCCAAGCCAGCAATCTCGGAGCACTGTAAATACAAATATACTGTAAATTCAAGACAGCACTGTTATTGATGGGGTACACAATGGGTGACATGAGGATTAAAGGCACAATATTCTCAAGCTGGCACATCACCACAATACAATACGGACTTGAATAACAAGTTACAGGCTTGGAGATTATTCAAGCCCATCAGACTTTGGATGGAAATTAAAGTGACATAAAGAATTGTATTGTGGCGATGTACCAGCTTGAGAATGTTGTGCCTTTAATCCTCATGTCACCATTGTGTTCCCCAACATTTACAGTGCTGTACAGTGCTGTCTTGAATTTAAATTTGCATTTACAGTGCTCCGAGTTTATGGGGCTTGAAACAAGAGTTACGGGCTTGCGGAAGCGAATAACGAGTTACGGACATGGAGTTCGTTTAAGCCCGTAGAACCGCAAAGGTCTTACTTTCAAAATGTAGCACTAATTAAGCAAATAAAAAAGCCATCCAGTACTTTTATTAAAAGAGAAAGTAGGTCTTAGAAATGTTAGGTCTTAGAATTAACAGTACAACATTCACAATCTCTCAAATCATCATAAATAACTACTTTATTTATGTTACATTTTCATCAGAAAGTCCTACGGGCTTCAACCTCCGAGCCCAGAGGTTGTATTCAATAGTCCTACAGGCTTGGTGGTTGAAGCTCGTAGGACTTTTTGACCAAAATTTCACATGAAATACCTTATTTTTATTTGCCGATTTGAGAGTAGCGGGATGATGTGCTATTAATTCTAAGACCTAAAATCACTTTCACTTCTAATAAAAGTACAGGATGGCTTTTTTATCTGCTTAATTAGTACTATGTTTTGGAAGTAAGAGCGTTGATCTCATTGGTGTAAGTAAGCTGCGGCTCGGTTTTAACCATTAACGGGCTTGACTGAAGGGCGATGGTAGCAATTGAATAGCGAATTGGGATTTCTTGAGGCCACAACTCTCAGGGCTGCGCAAGATCAAAGGCTTTGACGGAAGTAGGCTGCGATTGAGCAAATCGCAAGGGATCGCAGCTCGAGGCTTGTGACCCGATAGGAGGCCGCAAACGTAAGCAAATTGAATAGCTAAGTAGCTTGCGGCCTCCCCTTGCGGCTACTTATGCTAAAAAACGTAGCATGTGAATGAGGCCCCATGTTAGCTGTGGAAATACAAATAGACATAATGATTTTTAACCCAACTCTGTCATTAAATGTATCACATCTACTTGTCATGTTTGGGTTTGTGTTCTTGCTGTTTTCTATTTCCAAAGAACTTAAGTTTCACTTTCTAGTTTCTATTGCTCCCAGTTACTCCTTAGGATAGTCAGATGGTGGCAGGATTCCTTATATAAAGGTTTAACCACAGTGTACAAACACACAATATCCTTGGACTCTGTTGGAGAGCACTGTAGAGAAAAAAAAAAACAGCTATAACCATGAGGTAAATATACATTTATTACCATTCAGGAAAACATATTACCCTATGGTTGCATTTTAACTATGCACTATTTCCTAACGGGAAACACAGCCCTTCTCAACTTTTCTCAGAAAGTGCTTAGTAAATTTACTCCATGTTTCACTGAAGACAGTAAGTATATCTAGAATAATTTGTGTGGAGAGCTTTTTCTTACATTTTAGGTTTTTCTAGCAAAGTTACTATATGTTGGTTTGTTTATGGATATAAAAAATAACATTATATATATATAAATTAAAAAAAAAACGTTTGTCACTATATACTTTGGAATTAAGAATAATAATTCATGCAAAAACTAGTTCAGTGTTGGGTCAGTACAATAATGTGCATTAAAGGCAGAAGTCTGAAATGGTAGGGTAATTTTGGTTTGCACCTTATGAAGCAGTTTCTGTATGCTATACAGTAATCACGGTCTACCTAACTTCATACATAAGTGACATATGGATACGCACAGGGCACTACATTTTTATATAGTGAGGGATATTCTATGTGGCCAAGTGGAGCAATTAGCAAAATTGGGGCATACTTGAAAAATGTGCCAATTTATATAATTGATAAGGATGATATAATTTTTGCAAATATAATGGAGACAAATAATGGGTAATATTTGGCAAGTCATAAAGCTTTAGTTACCGTATATATTCTTCTGCTCTAAATAACTTCTGAATATATTGCACAGCTATTCTTAAAGACTGTTAAACTTAATCATTTTACTTCTGACAATTTTTATTTTCTGGTAATACATATGCTAGTAGGAAAATAAATATCTTATTAAACAGAAGATTTTTGGTCTCAAGTAAAGATATACCTTTTGTTTTACAATTAAATTCCTTATTTAAAAGTTAACGTTTATTGATATTAAATAAAAACAACCTGCATTTTAAAATAGAATAAATCGATTAAAAATGTAAAAGCATTCAATACATGAATTATCTTTGATTATGTCAATAAATTATTTTTATGGGGAGAGAGAATAAGGCGATCAGAGTTCAATTGCGATTTGGCAAATTGAACATAGCATATTTTTATTACAGAAGTTTTTAGTTAGTGAAGATCTTGCTTTTGGATAGAAGTTCACTAACTAAAAACTTCTATAAAAAATATGCTATGTGCTTATATAGAGCCCTATTCAATTGGCCAAATCACAATTGAATGAGGCCCCTGGAGTCTAAGGGACATATTCTATTAGCTACTTGCAAATGCCTTGAACTCATACATTCGGCTTCAGGTGTTTTTTTTTTATAAATGTTTATATGCATTTTATTGACTTAAGAATTCATTAGTGCCAATAAGTGATATTTGCCAAATATGT
This sequence comes from Discoglossus pictus, assembly GCA_027410445.1. Taxonomy (NCBI): domain Eukaryota; kingdom Metazoa; phylum Chordata; class Amphibia; order Anura; family Alytidae; genus Discoglossus; species Discoglossus pictus. The sequence goes on from CM050171.1 coordinate 64,109,932, forward strand.
AGCAATATTAAGAGTGATTTTAAGTGTGTATAAATTTACAAATTGGGCAATTGAATCAGGCCCTAAGAGTATTATTTATTATATACAGTGGGCCTCATTCTATTATCGGCCGTAAATCGGCCGTAAGGCTGCGATTCCTTGCGGGGGTTCAGTTAACTCGCGATTCTATTATACGGCCCCGCAAGGATCTCCTTTTACGGCCGGCCGCATATCTTGGAACCGGCCGTAATCTCAGAAATATAAAAACTCAAAAATAAATTCAAGCCTGCACTGTACAGCTCTGTAAATGCTAGGGATCATATTGGGGGACATGAGGATTAAAAGTAACCCCCTCTCAAGCTTGCACATCTGCCCAAACCCGAGTTCAAATTAACTGTTTATTTTCCGGATGCGGCGTGGGCGGGTCTGAGGTGCTCCAAGCACTCTGGACTTTTTACATGGATATTTTACGGATATTAAAAATAAAATATTTTACGGATTTGAGTACAGGATAATTATGTGCTATTTTTTCTAACACCAAAAATCCCTTTATAGTCTTCTCAAAGTGCAGGATGGCTTTATTTGAGCTATTTTATGTGCTTAATTGGTGCTTGCGAGACCTCTTTCCTGCAAGTAAGCTGCGGCTCGTTTTTAGCCTTGCAGAGAGGGTTCCCGGAGCAATTGAATTGCAAATCTCTTGCGGCCGTTTTAGATCAAAGGCTTTCCTCGGCGCGAGCGGCCGCAAGAGATAGCAAGGCACCGGCCGCAAGCCTGCCGGAGCCTCCGGCCGTAAGGGAATAGAATAGCAGAATAGCTTGCGGCCGGTCCTTGCGGCCCCGCAACGGCTGCGGCCGCTAATAGAATGAGGCCCAGTATATGCTCACTTTCTTATACTGTGCTATTTGTTTAATGCCATAACAGTACTTAAAGGTATACTGAAAAGTTTCAGGCAGTTTATCTGTTTTATGTTTGTCTTTTCATGCACTTCACATATTAAATATTTTTTTTCAATAGATTCTAATTATTTACAACATAGCTGTAATGGAGAGTTTCACTTACTAAGGAAATACAATAGATAGATAGATAGATAGATAGATAGATAGATAGATAGATACTGTCCAGTATAGTTCACGCTCACACACAAACACACACACACATATATATATATATATATATATATATACACAAATGCTTAAAGAGTCAAAAGAAATGGGTAACACAATAATAATAAGCCACTGAGGTGCATTCATAAATTTACATTTGGTTCCAGAACTAACATTTTATTAGCCTGGTCTTTCACAATCAGGGCAGACCTTAGGTGTTGCTCTGAGACTGTCAGAAAAAAGTGAGATGGGGAAAAAAGATACACGGCCCCTACTGAATTGCAACAGTTACAGTGCGATTCAATTGAACAAGCCCGCAACTACCCGAAAACGTAAACCGTAAACCATGCAATTGTAAGTAGCATTTCAGGCTATGATCATTTATGATCCATTAAGCAAGACCGTAACTACTGATTTTAGAAACAGACAATAGTAAATGAGACCGTCATCATGACATCATTAAAACATGGAGGTTAAATGTCAATCAATTAGCATTTAGAAGTCCGATATGCGATCAGACTCACAATCCGGCAATCTACAAAATAATACAAATGAATGAAGGAAATGTTCTAGTCCATGTGGGTGGCCGGATATGTATTAACTCCTTGATTACTGAGATTGATATAACACGGAAATGAAACGTGAAAAAAAAAAAAATATTGCAGATTTGCGGGCTTAAGACTGTTGTGCAATTAATTCTAATGTATTTCATTGCTTTCCCCGTCTTTTACAGTGCAGTATTTATTATTTATTTGCATTTACAGTGCTACGGTTAGGTGTTTAACCTCCTTGTGAGCCATATCTGGTACTCATAGGATTTTTGCCATTTATGGGTGTGAACATTTGCGGGCTTGAGGAATTGTAGCAATTGAATAGCAATTTGCGATTGTAACATTTACAGGCTTGAAAGATCAAAGGCTTAGATGGGTCGGAGTTAGGATTTTAACAACCGCAGGGATTTTCAGCCTGTAACCCGCAGATCATTTGCAGGTAGCTAAAAGGACCCCAACTGAATAGCAAATTAGTTTAAGGTCTACATTACAGGCTCCTGTAACCAACAATTGCTCAATTGATAGGGGCCATTGTTTGGACCTGCCTCTAACTGGCCAGAACTAATTAAGAACTTTATGCTAATTTAGCTTGGATTTTCAGGCGTGTACCTTCTCAAAATCAACTATGTGAAATCTGAAGGAATTTTGCAAACTTGCAACTATGGTAAGTTTATTAATGTTTATTTTGTATTGTGGCATGTATTTATAATCCATGAAACTTCCATATACTTACAAGAAAAACTGATCCTTTAACTATCAGACTTTAGTACTATTGCTGCATTGTTATGACTTCTATAATTTGTATTTTACAAGAAAGGGACCTTGTATCTGAGCTTAATTGCTCTGCGACATGTTTCACTAGAAATAAACTTTATGTCAAAACTTAATCAGTCTGTCAATAATTAAATAACTTTTTGCTGAATGTCTGATTGGTCTTGAATACACTGCTCTCACGAGCACAAGGCTACATATGTCATTTTGCCTGGGTTTACACCTTAAGCTTAGTATATGTCGGTACCTCAGGGGGGACAGACCCTCCTGTTGCAGATTTCAATACTTTATGGATCGATGAAGTCACCCCTTACAGATTACCAGGGTTTCCCATTATCACAAAATCACCATCACATATATAGTTGTGAGCGTACGAGTTGTTGCTAACGCTGCGGGCTCGCGTAGCGAGCCCGCGGCCCTCGCGAAGCAAGGGCCGCGACTCGCGTAGCGAGCTGCGGCCCTCGCGTAGCGAGGGCACTGCCCGAGGGTCTCAGTTGCTGGCATGGAGCGCCGTAGGCGCTCCATGCCAGCACCTGAGGACCTCGCAAAGCGAGGGCCGCAGTTGCTGGCATGGAGCGCCGAAGGCGCTCCATGCCAGCAACTGCGACCCTCGCAAACTTCACGTCGCAACCCAAACAGTACGACACACACATTACGACACTCGCAAACAACATACGACACACGTTCACACACATTACGGACTCGCAACACTCGGACGCAACTCGCGAACATTGCAAAATTTAAAACACAATACATACACACACCACATACATAAAAAACTTACCTACACCAAGAGGGAGCACCCAGCACCTCAAAAATACAACTTACACCTCGATTTGACTCCAAATAAAACAGTTTAGAGACTAAAAAAAATTTTAAGCGAGAGAAAAAATGGCCGCCGAACAAAACGAAAACGAGGCTACAGCACTCTAAACTCGCAAAACACCACAAGAAACTCGCAAAACACCACAAAACACCTACGGATATTCCGATACAAACGTATACCACACATTACTCGCCATTTTACGCCAATGCGGAAGTACACGACAACGGTTTGGGCTCGCGCACGCACAGTGTTATACTGCACACATTCAGCACGCTTACACAGCAGATCCACACCACTAATGCTGCAGCAACATCAAAACACATTCACAGCTCTTCCACACAATGCTTTAAAATAGGTAAAGTATATTCATTTATTCATGTATTATATATTTCATTATTACACACTGAACAGCATTAGATACCTTACAATTTCATTGCCGTCATTTTTTGACGGGCAATTCGCTAGTATAAGAATAATATCTAATAGCATCAGTGATTAAAGTATGTATTTTGCTATCAGTTAGACAGACTGATTAACAGCCTTATTAAATTGCAATTCGTCCAATTGAATAGGGCTGTATATAAGCACAGAGCATATGTTTTTTTACAGAAGTTTTTAGTTAGTGAACTTCTATTAGAAAGCAAGGTCTTCACTAACTAAAAACTTCTGTAAAATAAATATGCTCTGTGCTTATATAGAGCCCTATTAAATTGGCCAAATCGCTATTTAATAAGGCTGTAAGTTTTTACACGTCTCTTTCTAGTGAATCACAAGCCACAGAGCAATTAGGCTCAGATACAAAGGGCCTCATTCAAATGCAATTTGGCCATTTGAATAGGGCTCTATATAAGCACAGAGCATTTTTTTTTTACAGAAGTTTTTAGTTAGTGAACTTCTATCCAAAAGCAAGGTCTTCACTAACTAAAAACTTCTGTAAAAAATATATGCTCTGTGCTTATATAGAGCCCTATTCAAATGGCCAAATCGCAATTGAATAAGGCTGATAGACCCCAACAGTGATCACCTTTTTCTGTCTATAATACTGCTAAATCACAAATTGAAAAACATTCTTCATAAAAATATTTTATTGATATCATCAATAATATTGAATTTATAGAATGCTTTTACATTTTTTAATCGATTTATCGGATTTTAAATTGTACTTTTTTTAATACACTACCATTAATAGTTAATTTCTAAGGCCCTCATTCAATTGCAATTTCGCCAATTGAATAGGGCTCTAAATAAGCACATAACATATTTTTTTAAAGAAGATTTTAGTTAGTAAACATCGATCCAAAAGCAACATTTTCACTAACTAAAAACTTCTTTAAAAAAAATGCTATGTGCTTATTTAGAGCCAAAATCACAATTGGCCAAATCACAATTGAATGAGGCCCTAAATAAGGGAACGGATAGCTATGTTAAACAAAAGGTGTAGCTTTACTTAAGGCGAAACATTATGGGCCTCATTCAATTGCAATCTGGCCAATTGAATAGGGTTCTAAATAAGCACATAGCATATATTTTTTAAATAAGTTTTTAGTTAGTGAAAACCTTGCTTTTGGATAGATGCTTACTAACTAAAAACGTATTTAAAAAAAATATGTTATGTGCTTATTTAGAGCCCTATTTATTTGGCCAGATTGCAATTGAATGAGGGCCTTTCTGTTTGAATGCATTTAATAGATATGCGTTAATTAAAAATAATTACACCTAAAGGAAAAAAAATAAAAAATTGTCATCGCTTTCTGAAAAACTAGGAAAATATATATATGCTAAAATATTTAACCTGTCTGTAAAAAGCATGGTCTAGGATTATATTATGTATTATTCATACATTTTTTAAATCTGTCTTCAGTGTCATCTGTAAAGTATAAACAAAAAACAAGAAAACAAAAGTTAGAGTTGCTCAGTCAGATAATGAACTAACCTTAGTAGGTTAGTTCTATAGCCATGATAACCCACTCTGAGAGCAACCTCTTTTAGCCACTTGTGCCCTTCACAGGGAGTAATATCCTGTAGTATATCAGTCTGGTCCTACTCACTAGACTGATCCAGCCCCGAAATACCAGGCAATTCTACCCTGAACAGGAGAAACAGCAAACCCCAGATGCACGTTTCGGCCTTCATTGGGCCTCGTCAGGGAGGTGTAGCTGATATCTCCCTAAGTCACAGTGATATGGGTGATAGGGGGAACCAGACGTGGACCCCTCGCTCACTGTGCTTAGGGAGTACAGCTGCACCTCACTGACAAGGCCCACAGAGGCAGAAACCTATGTCTGGGGTTTGCTGTTTCTCCTGTTCAGGGTAGAATTGCCTGGTATTTCAGGACTGGATCACTCTTCTGAGTGGGACCAGACTGATATACAACAGGATATTTCTCCCTGTGAAGGGCACAAGTGAGCTAAAAGAGGCTGCTCTCTGAGGTATTTCTCGTTCTCAGATGAGCACCTCTACTCTTTTTGCATAAATCATTTTGTAAGGTACCATGTGTAAAGGGTGGCTGATTTTTTTTTTTTTTTTTACAAAGGTCTAAGGCCCTCATTCAATTGCAATTTGGCCAATTGAATAGGGGTCTAAATAAGCACATAACATATTTTTTTAAAGAAGTTTTTAGTTAGTAAGCATCTATCCAAAATCAAGGTTTTTACGAACTAAAAACTTCTTTAAAAAAAATATGCTATGTGCTTATTTAGACCCCTATTCAATTGGCCAAATCGCAATTGAATGAGGGCCAATATGTTTGTGTGGCTCTAAATGTTAATTAGTATATTTGTAAAGGCATTTTAATGATCTATAAAATGAGCTCAACTTGATTTAGGGATGATAAGTAAAATAAAAATGTAGAGAACCCCTGATAGGCTAAGATTAAAGACCACTAAAGGTTAACACCCTGATGTAAAAGAACACTTTATCATAAAAAGTCAGAGCTCTAAAGTCTAGTAATCATAAATATTATTCTAAGGTACAGACATCTGTTTACAGCTTCTGAACAGGTATAACAGGTATAACCAGCTCCCTTTTTTCTGCATCGTTCCGGTCATGCTGATTCACTTATTATTCATGTCAGAGATACTCATATGGTTTGCCAGTTCTTTCTCCAGTCGACCACAGCATACAGCTCCTGGTATTCCTAGGTGGTCTCCCATGCAAGTACTGACCAGGGCCAACCCTGCTCGGCTTCAGGGTGGTGTGACCTCTTGGTTCTCTCACTGGAATCAAACCCAGGTCACTGTGGTGAAAACACTGAATCTTAACCACTGGACCACCAGGGAACCTATAACAACCTTTAACCCCCTCTACATTCAACAATCAATTTGACTTCTCAAATGTGAGTTGTCAGACTTACAGGGGTACATTTATCGACCAGGGTAAAAAAAGTTGGCATAAGTGGAATCTCTGGGCAATTTCCTATATCTTTTTTTTTTTTTTTAAAGATAAAAATATAACATTTAACATAACTTATGAATAAAGGGGGGGGGGGGGGGAAGGTACATAAAAAAGAAAAGGAAAAACAAAGGGAGGGGAAGGAAGTTTTTAGCCAATTACAATATTCTTTTGACACAGGTTAATTAACACTGTAAATTTACAATAATAAGAAATTAATCGGAAAACAAGGTTCTCATTGTTAGTGCAACTATATAATTTGTATATAATAAAGGTAATGTATAATTAATACTTTATTAAAAATATGATATTAGTTTTTGAGTTCTCTTAAAGCTAGTGTGCTTCTTTGTGCTATATTGAGACTATTTTTATTTTGTAATAAGTTTTTAAGTAATATGTTTGTCTTGTATTGTAGTAATGTCAAAATGTATAGAATATAGATTTGTTTATGGATCATAAGGGGGAGGAATAAGGAAATTAAACAAAGGAGAAATGGGTTAAGACAAAGGCCTAGATATAATTAAGCTATTGTTGCTTACGGGAGCCCGTAATGTAGCCTGTAAACTAATTTGTATTAAAGGACCTCCATGGGAAGGGTTAAATAGATGATCCATGAAGGTCCTCTAATTACCTCAGTGGCTTTGTATATATTTTTGGAGTCACAGGGGGTCCTTCAAGACCCTCTGTGGCCTAGGGGGTTCATTTTAGGGGCATTTTTGATTAGGATAGACATCATGGAGTTCATTGCAAAACATTCATGGCATTTATCTGTTAGTTATGCTATGGAGGTGCTGCTAGGTTGTGTGCAGATAGAAGTAATCAGTATGATAGTAGGACAGTAGGCTTGTATATGTGTGTCACAGGGGTGCATTAGGGACCATAGGGGTGCATTAGGGACCCCAGTGATCGTGGTTAATAGGTGTTAAAGAGGTCCTTTAAGGAACTCAGTGGCATGGGGTTAATGTACCGGTGCAATAGGGATCTCAATAAACCCCCATGGTTATTGTATATAGTGGGGATTGGGTGTTAGCAGGGGTGGAGGGAGACCCCAGGCTTCCCTCCAGTGTGGGTGGGGAATTCCTGGGTCCTCATTCAATTAGAATCTTGGCAATTGAATAGGGCTGTATATAAGCACATAGCATATTTTTTTTGACAGAAGTTTTTAGTTAGTGAAAACCTTGGTTTTGGATAGAAGTTCAGTAACTAAAAAGTTCTGTGAAAAAAAATTGTATGGGCAACTTGTAATTGAATGAGGCTCCTGGAGTTCATCCATTTACTGTATTATAAATGGAGGAATCCTCTAAATCTCTAGCCTCTAGGGGTTTTAAGAGGGATCCATGGGATCCCCAAGGTTTATGTGATGTTTATTGAGCTTTTTAACCCCTCATTTATGTTGGATATAAGGAATCAAGCCTTATATCCAACTCAGTTGAGGGGTTATGTTGTTTTCAGCATCAAACTGATTCATTTTCAGAGGCCTTTTTCTGCCTCTACGAGTGGGATTAAGTATGCGTAAGTTTAGGTGGTGAAAAAGGGCTTACCCATAACATTTGAATTGTGTATAGTCATGTTTAAAGCAGTTTTGATCAATTGTAGGGCAATTAAATATGACAGATCACTGTAACTTGCTAAACCTGATCATTTTTGTCTATTCAGCACTGCTTTTGTGTAGCACTTTAAAAAAGACTTATATTGATAGGGACTACAACATGCACCATAACTCATTCTGAAAAATATTTTGATGGGGACTAAGATATATAGCTGGGGGATCAGGATGGCCAATTCACAAAAAATAGTTAGAAAAACCAATGTAAGTTTAATGCAAGCTTTTTTTAAATAACATTAAAATGATAAAGTACTTTTCACTGTAATTTAAAAGTATGTCATATTTGGACCATTTGCAGTATCCCTTTAAAAGATCAAGAAAAAGAAAAAGGAAAGAAAAGCTTGCACTTTTTAACCAGAAAATCTCCCCCAAGGTGTTTAATATAATTTACTGTGGTACATAGTACTAAGCATGCTTAACTATAAGGTAACAGTGCTTGCCACATGGGAAATTATCATATATGTCCCAAATGTCACATGCAGTTATTGTCATACATAGTATTAGAAGTGATAATTTTTCTTTTATGTAATACTTATCTTTTATTGGAGAAAAAGCTAAAAAATGTGTAACACACACATATACATCTTTAAAAGCCGGCAATTAAAAAATTATTTAATTGTCGCCACCTACTGCTGTAGTTGTCTATAGAGTAAATCACATATAGAATTTCTACAAATCAGAGTATGTAGTGGCAGATATGATTGCAAAAATCATCTGTCTGTTATACAGTTTAACCAACAGGATAGTTTGGTGATATACAGAGTATTCTTATGTGTCTCTAAATGAGAGTCTTGTCTCTCTCAATAAAGCCATAAATGTCTATAGTAAGCAAGATATCTCATGTCCACAACAATGTCCTATGATGAAAGTGCCTATAGGCTATAATATATTTTTTTTATAGCAGAGTTCCTTACCAATTAGCATAGACTGGCCTAGTTAAGAAAGCCCTTGTGAGTCCTATTTTTTTGACAGAAACATGATACTTTTTTCAGTTGCGGGTCAGACTTTATTTGCGAGCTAGCGATACGGGTCTAATAGAATATCAATTTTGATGTCATGAATGATCAGAAAAACCTTTGTAGGGAGGGAGAGTGATGTTAAAGTTGCATTCTACCTTAACTTCCCAATTCCCAGTCTTAAGTTGCCCCATCCTGCGCTGCAACCTTAACTATACTTAATTAACTATAATTAATTAGTAATAGCATACTTATCTAATAATTTTCTCAATTTCATTATAATGAAATCTTTTTGATTAACTAATCTTTTAAATCCTCTTATATATATATAATATATTATTAATCCTTTACAATGTATGTTTCTATCATTTAAAGCCAAAGAAAAGAAAATATAAAACACCTTCCTAAACAGCTGACATATCAACAAACATGCTTAAACATATAATCTAATGCCTTTGAAAGTCCTATAAAGTCTGTAAAAACACTGACATAACTCCATACATATAACAACAGTATATTTGCTCTTTTTAACGAAATCAAGGTATTTGTGCAAAGTATAGTTGGCTACCAAGAATATTTAAATGTAACAAATAGCAGTGTTATTAAAGAAAGTAAATGTAAAGTAATGTTATACAAGTGAAATGTGGTGTTTTATTAAGCATATTTACTCCTCCAAATTTATTGGTGGCGACTGCTGCCTAACGAATGTGTATATTTTGTTTAACATAAATAAATAAATACATTTCACGGCAGATAAGAAGCAAAATGACCATCTTGTGTTAATTTAGTTAGTTTAGTTATTTAGCCTGAAGATAGCCTTTTGTCAGGCAGCCTTAAATTCCATAAATTGGTTTATCCCTACCATATGCACTGGAAGGCTGTTATGTACCGTATTGGTCTGAATATAAGCAGCACCCGCATATAAGCCGCACCCGTAAAGTTCAAGGGGAAAAAATAGAAAAAAGATAGTACTCAAATATAAGCCGCACCTGTAAAATTGGAGAGAAAAAGACTCTCAAAGTGATCAGCCATTGCAAGAAACAGGCTTTTTTTTGCAGGTTACAGGCTTTACAGGATATTAGAATCACTAAAACCATAAATCGCTATTCAATACCGCAGTCTAAAGCACGAAAATCGGCACCCTTAACTCACAATCCTGTAAATCGGCAGTAATTTTGCATTCGCGAATAGAAGTCGCACGCGTTACAAGCAAAGTTCGCAAATCGGCAGTGATTTTTTGATAGTTGTGAATATAAGCCGCACCCTTAACTCGCAAGCTCAAAAATCGGAAAAAAGGTGCGGCTTATATTCGGACCAATACGGTACTACTAAGTATTATTTTGCAACAATAGCACCATATGTTTCAGCTTCCAAAGTTGAAATGAAGACCTACGTACATCTTTTTTGTGGATAGTCTTTGAATATTAAAATTAAGAAAAAGGTGTTATATATTAGAAGGTAAAAACTTTAGTAATGTATATTGTCATGATATTGTTGCATTGTTTTATGTATTATTGCTGTTGGGTTATATGTGATATGTACATTGTTATTTTGTATCCTAGTTATAATATTTTATGTTGCATGTTTAGTTTAAAAACAGTTAACTAATTTAGAATATTGTGAGGTCATGTGAAGTTTGTGATTAAAAAAAAGTTTACCTTGCAACATGAAGACAAAAAAAATGTGTCTGTCACTGTAATTTTATTATTTAACCAAGCCCTCTTTTGTTTCCTGCATTTCTGATGTTCTGGAGAAGCCAGATGGGCACGGAGACACCCAAATAAACACCCCTGATTGTCACCCAATATACACCCCTAATCATGACATACATGTTAACTCACCTGTAATGGCAATTGAATATTAATTTATAGTAATTCAAATGTAACATTGTTTAACATAAAGTTATTACAATGTTCACTCAATTTTAAGCACAAGTCTTCCCCAAACAACAGGAGAAAATATCACCAGTAGTTCTTCTTCTTCTTCTAGTACTTCTCCTTTTGCTAATTCTTCTTTTATTTCTTCTAGATCTATTTCTTTTAGTCTGTTTTTTGTTTTTGTTTTTCTTCTGCTAGTTTTTCTTCAAGTTTTTTTAGATTTTCTAGTCCTTCTAGTTCTTCTATTTGTTATAGTTATTATAGTTCTTCTAGTTCTACATCTAGTTCTTCTAGTTATTTTTCTAGTTCTTCTTTTAGTTCCTCTGGCCCTTCTTCTTCTAGTTCTAGCTTTCTGTTTTTTCTAGTAAGTCTTCTAGGTATTCGTCCTCTAGTTCTTCTAATTTTTCTTCTAGTTCTTCTTCAATTTATTCTAGCTCTTGTAGTTCTTCTAGTCCTTCTAGTTCATATTCTTCTTTTAGTTCTTCTTCTACTTCTAGTTTTTCTAGTTCTTCAAATTCTTCTTGTTTTTCTAGTTCTTATTCTTCTAGTTGGTCTTCTAGTTCTTCAAGCTAGACTAGTTCTTCTTTTAGGACTTCTTGGTCTAGTTTTTCAAGTTCTTCTTCTTCTAGTTCTTCTGGTTCTTTTTTCTAGTTCTACTTCTAGTTCTTTTAAATTCTTCTATTTTTTCTTCTAGTTCATCTAGATCTTCTTATTTTAGTTCTTCTAGTTCTTCTTTTATTTATTCTATTATTATTTATTCTTCTTCTAGTTCTTCTAATTCTTCTAGGACTTCAATTTCTTCTTCAAGTTTTTCTAGTTCTTCTTCTAGTTCTTCTACTTTTAGTTTTCCAGTTCTTCTAGTTTTTCTATTCTTCTACTTCTTCTAGTTATTCTTCCTCGAGATTCTCTGGTTCTTTTAGTTCTTCTAGTTCTTCTTGTTCTTTTAGTTCCTCTTCTAGTTTTTCTAGCTCTTGTTCTTCTTTTTTCTTCTAGCTATTCTAGTTTTTCTTCTTAAAGTTCTTCTAGTTCTTATTCTTCTAGTTCTTCTAGACCTTTTTCTTCTGTTTCTTATACTTCTTTGAATTTTATTCTTCTAGTTGTTCTTATTTTTCTAGATCTTCTAGTAATTTTTCTTATAGGGTCTTCTTTTTCTTCTAGTTTTTCTTCTTTTACTACTACTTCTAGTTCTTTTAGTACTAGTTTTTCTACTTTTCTTTCTTTGAGTTCTTCTTCTAGTTCTTTTATTTCTCCTTTTAGTTCTTTTAGTTCTTCTGCTTCTTGTTATTCTAGCACTTCTAGCTTTTCTTCTCCTTTTTCTAGTTCTTCTAGTTTTTCTTCTAGTTCTAGTTATTTTTTTCTTCTAATTCTTCTAGTTCTTCTTCTTCTAGATCTTCTTCTAGTTCTTCTTTTCATCTTCTTCTTTCATCTTCCTCTTCTTCAACAAATGGTTTCTTGCTCCCTTTGTAGAACAAATACAAAGCATTTCCAATTTCCTTTTGCTCAAAACAATATAAAAACATTTTGCTAAAAACATGATCTGACCAGTCAAAATGCACAAAATTCCAACATTAGGTTGCATGCACAAGTCTTTACTCTCTATCTAAAAAAATCCCAAATTCAAAAAAAGGCGTGTGTTTTTTGGGAATCACTATTATATTGCCAGATATCACATCAAATCTGCCAAGTATTACCTATAAGTGAGCAAAAATCCCTATGTTAAAAAAACATTTCATCACTCCAAAATTCAACATGAATAAACTTTTTGGGGGGCTGAACAGTATTATATGAAAAATTATAAAAAAAATGCAAGCCCCAATAAAACACAAAAATTCTAATAGATTCATCAAACCAACGCAAAGTTATAGGCCCATGAAAAATAAGTTTATAATGGAACATTCAAGCGAACCTTGAATTTATATATTTATTTATATACATATAGAGAGATACAGAGTGATACATAGATAGATAGATAGATAGATAGATAGATAGAAAGATAAAATATATATATATATATATATATATATATATACATATAAATAGAGAAAGGGAAAGAAAGCGAGATCTTTCTCTTTCTCTCTCTTTATAAATATATATATATATATATATATATATATATATATATACATATACACACATCAACCTTTTTTTATATGTATTTACAACAGCACCTACCTCCTACTAGGAGAGAAGGCGAGATAGGTACCTCATCCCTGGTGTCTACTAGGAGGAAAGAGATCACAATGGCAGCAATGTGGGGCAGGAACATGCCTTTGTCAATGTAAACATATATATATATATATATATATATATATATATATATAAATGCTGCACATAGAGAAATACTATATATATATATATATATATATATATATATATATATATATATATAGATATATAGATATATATATATATATATATAGTGAGAGAGAGAGAAAACAAATATTTCTCTCTAACCTTAGAATTTTGGGTGCGATTTGTCCCCCTCAGTAATCTCAGTTACTATCAACTCGTATTATATTTTTTTTTGTATTATATTTTTTGCTTGTGTGTTGGTTATTATTTTATACTCTTATATTCTAAATATTTTTCACATTATGTATATTGACAAATTTCTTAACTTGGACTAAATATTAAATTTTTCTTTTTTTAGCGAGCTTCTTAGGAATTCATTGAAGAGCCGACTAATGAAGCTGGAATGCCATTTTACATAGGGCATACTTAAAACAGATTGTGATATAGATTCTGTAGAAGAGAGGATTTCTAATCAAATTAAGTTTCCATCCACTCCCCATCAGCACAAACAATACAATCTACTGGCCTACATAGAACATCTGAAAGGTGACAATGACAAAGCAATTGTCCAGGTCCAAAAAGCTGTAACGGATGCCCAAAAAAATGAGTCTGATGATAAAGATATTCAGTTGTTTTTTATCTATGGCAATTATGCCTGGTTGTTCTATCATACAAACCAATTTCAAGAGGCTGAGACATATATTAAGAAAGTGGAATCAATTTACAAGAAGTTTGAAGCCTCTCCCAACTTTAATCGGCTGAAACTTCAGATACATGGTGAACAGGGGAGGTCTCTGACAACATTTTCTGGGAAATACTATGAAAAAGCTAAAGACTGCTTTCTGAAAGGTCTTGAAATAAACCCAGATGATCCTGAGTTGAACGCCGACTACGCAACTGTCGTATATAGAGTGGAGTGTTTCAGAACCCGAGCATTTCCTGCTGAAGAACACAAATCTTTAGACCTGCTGAAGAAAGCTGTGAGACTAAATCCAGAAGATTCGGTAATCAAGGTTCTTTTAGCTTTGAAACATCAGTATTTACATCAATCTGAAGAAGGAAAAAGACTGGTGCTGGAAGCTCTTGAACAAACACCAAATAATCCATTTATCCTCCGCCATATTGGTAAATTTTATAGGAAAGAAAGAATGATTCCACAGGCCCTTAGTATTCTGAAAAGAGGATTACAGCTAACTCCTAACTCTAGTTCTCTTTATCATCAGATGGGCCTTTGCCACAGACAAGAAGTATTAAGGTTAAAGAGATCAAGAAGAGATCCAAGATCTTATCGGCAACGCAATGAAATAAATGAATATATTGGCAATGCTATATATTGCTTTCAAAAGGCTGTGGAGTTTGAAAATACCTTTGTATCTGCATACTGTGACCTAGCACATATGTTTGCTGAACAAAATGATTACAAAAAGGCAGAGGAGATATTTGAGAAAGTGCTGAAATTTGAAAATCTCAAAAGTGAAGATTTGCAAGAAATTCACTTCAGTTATGGGAAATATGAAGGATATCACAAACGATCCGAAAAGGAAGCTATAAAACATTTCAAAGAAGCAATAATGATACCTGATTCAACAAATATAAGAGAATATGCTAAAAATGATTTGAGACGTCTGGCTGACAAGATCACAAGAGGAGATCCATCCAATCCTACTGGATATGCTCTACTTGCATTTATACATCAGCAAAGTGGAGAAACTAAGCAAGCAGTTGACTGCTACAAAGAGGCCCTTAAGTATGAGCCTGATAATGATGAGTATTTGAAAGCTCTTACTGACCTGCAAATGGTGGAAGGAGTTGAAAACCTGTAAATTAAATGCAACAGAACATGAAAGAACTCCTACAAAAAAGCCTTGGAAGCCCATTCTTATGTTTGTGTCTTCAGTAACCCAGGGACCTCCTGCATTTGAAAAATACATATTTTTGCACATATAAAAAACACATTTCTTTCTTATGAGCTGCACAACATTTGACTTTTATTAAACATAATAATCAATAATAATCATAGTAATCAAATGAACACCAACTACCTGTAATTTATAGTTATTGTTAAATATATTAATTTAATGAAATGAAGACTTTAAGGTATAATCTAGTTTGATGGTTTTATTAAAATCTTAATGGTACTTATTTATGGTCATGTGTAAACTTGAAATTGCATTTTAAAATAATTTATTATAGCATGTTATAAGCATTTGTATTGTGATTTTAATGGTAAATTTAAAAATGTTTAATATTTTACAATAAAACTGTTCTTTTCTCACCTGAGATGAGGTGAGAGAAACAGATAATTTGAGGACTGGTTTTCCCATAGGAAATAGTAAATAATAAATCTATAGATAATGTGGGATGCACTTGGGATACTTAATATTAAATTATCTCATTTGTTTGTAGCAGCTCCTAGATAAAAATTGTTATCTGTTTAATTATTAGGTTTTTGTTTGTCTATAAACTTATTTTAATCAGTCTTTTAAACCATTATTTGATTAGTCAAAAAAACACTTGTCAAACTATTCCTTTATGTTTTTGGAAAGCAAAGAAATAAATACAACTGATGACTATGGAACTTGTGTATTCAATTATTGTTTACTGTATGATCCAGTTCCTCTTCTCAACTCATTCTGTTTTCTGCTTTCTCAGGAGGTGTCCACGTAAACTAATGAGCTTTAGTAGCCTTAAATTGTAACTGCCACTTTTCCATTGTGTACTTTCCGTACATTCAAAAAGCTTCCCCCAGGTCAGGAAGTTGACAAAAAAAAATGTAGATTTTACAGCAGCATAAATAAATATAAATTGTAATAAATCGGAGGTTGTATTAGCTTATTTCTACATTCTAAAATATTTTGCCTATTTTAAGTGAAGTTCTTTAAAATGCTATATTTAAAAAATATGAATGCAGTATCTATTTAAGCCAATGAGTAAAGTAAACTTTGAAGGAGTATTAATGCTCTCTGCTTCTCTTCCACTTGGACAATGCAATAGAACAAAATGCTATGTGAAAATACAAATAAAAATACTCATTAAAGGGAATAAAAAGTGTTGACAAAGGACCACTGCGGTCAAATGTTACTTTACATGGCCTTTTAAATATTTAAACACAACTGTATATTTCACAGCAGCATAATTGCATATAAAAGGTAGTAAATTAGAGACAGTGTTATTTTTCTAAAAAATATGAATATTTGTTGATCCTTGTAATAGAACCTTTTTAAAAAATAGTCCTTTAAACAGATTACATTTGCACATAGAGAAAAAGTATATAGATTAGAGCACTTTTAATTGTCACTTATCTTTGTAGTGATAATTACCAATGTAAAGAAATTGTTTATGTGTTAAAAAAATATAAAAAACACCACTATTAAATGTAGTCTATTAAATGAATGAATGGTTAAATATAGGAAAATAGATTTATCAACTATTCAATTTAAAACCAGCAAAAATGATACCTAAATCACAAACTGTATTGGTCATGGGATCCCTGACCGGTACATACAGTGTACTACTAACACTTGTATTGGTACATGGTGTATAGAGGATTCCATTAGCATCATTTTTAGAGCATCATCATCAACTTTTCAACAACACCATAACTGTGAGACCACTTGGTTCATCTGGACTTTTTGTCACATGATGTGGACTGATGTGTATATAAATACCTTATATCCTTGGAAAATATGAGTGCATATTATTGCTTGTTTATTTGTATTCATTAAATTGCTTTTACTACACTATTTTGTGGCGTGCGCTTCTCTCCCCCTCCCTTATTTTTTATTGTTATGATATATTGCTATTCTTTATTGCAATGAAACCTGCTTAAAACAACAGCTGTGTATTGCAGCACTGTCTTTGCTATGTTATTTCTATTTAACATTAAAAGTAAGAAAACATTAGGATCTATATATTTTAGGGTTCATAAAGTGAAATTGGTAATATTTCATTTTGTCCAAATTAAGTCTTGGGTTACTTAGTTTACATCCTAGCTAAGGACCCCATTCAGTTGCAAGTCGGTATTTACCTTCAAACTAAACTTGTGTCTGCGGGTGCAACATTTTTTTTTTTTTTTGTGTTCAATTGACTCAAGCCTGCAATTACAGCCCCAACACGCAAACCATGATCCCGTAAGTAGTGTTTCAGGGCATGATCGTGATCAATTAAGCAAGCCCGTAAGTTACAATTTAGACAGAGCCAATAGTAAATGAGATCGTCATCATGACGTCGGTAAAACATGGAGTTTAAACTCGGACTCGCAATCTAGAAATGTAAAAATCAATGAAGCAACTGTTTTTATTCCATGCGGGTTCCATGATATGTATTAACTCCTTCATTCCCGGGATCGATATAACACGGAAATAAAACATAAAAAAGATTTTTTCTATTGCAGATTTGCGAGCTTGAGACTGTTGTGCAATTGTTTCTAATGTCTATCATCACTTCCCCTGCCTTTAAAATACAGAATTGTGTGTTTACTTGCATTTGCAGTGTTACAAACAGGTGTTTAACCCACTTGTGAATCCTATCTAGGACTCATAACATTTTGCTACCTTTGCCATTTATGGGTTTGAAGGCAATTGCGGGCTTGAAGATATTTTGTAATTGAATATGGATTTTGCGTTTTTAGCACTTGTAACATTTACGGGCTTGAAACATCAAAGGAGGACAGAGTTACGTTTTTGACCACCGCAGTGATTTTGAGCCCTTTAACTCGCAAATGGATTGCTAGTAGCTAAAAGACGCCAATTGAATATCAGTAACATTTACGGGCTCCTTTACAGGCTCTTGTAATTGCAAGTTTTGACAATTGAAGGGGGGCCTAATGCAGCACACATTGATTCTTTTGGAATGATTGTGATTTCCATGTTTTACTTTTCCAATTTCAATCAGAGTGAACTCATAACTTTAGATCTCAATATTTAATTAATTTGCTGTTATAAAAAAAATGCTGAGAAAATCCCTCATTTATTCTTAGGGAAAGCAAAATGCTCCAAACAAATGCATCCCAAAAATGTTCTAATTGTTACAATTTACCAGTTAACTGAAATTGTGTAGAATGCTTTAGTGATGATAATGATAACATAGGATACTGAATAAAGATGAAATATATTCATCAGAATGTATAAGTGAAGTAAGGTGGTAGTAAATGATATAGATCTGAAGCTTGGTAAAAATAAACTGTTTATTTAGATTCTGTACAAGTCCTGTGCATATTATTACCACAGAACACAGAATAGCTGCCATTTTGCACCATTACATTTACTGCCATTTTGCACTTTGTTGACATGGCAACTTCTCATTTGTTAGTGAATGTGAGGCTGCACAGTTCCTGTTTTGGCCTATCTTAATTCCAGCCAGAGGTACAACAATCAGTGTGATAACTATGAGCCCAATTCAATTGAGCTTTTGCATGTTACTGTAGCCCGTAAGTGAGGTCTCAAGTTAATTTGCTATTCAATTGGCGTCTTTTTGCAGGTTCCAAGCGGCTTTCGAGTTACAGCCTTGAAAAAATTGTGATTTTTAAACCCGTAACTTACAGCCTTTGATCTTTCACTTTCGCAAGACTTACGATGGCTATAATAGCAAATCGCTATTCAATTTCTCTAAGTCCCCAAGCCCGCAAAGTTTTCACACCCGTAAATGGCAAAAGAAGGAGAAAATCCTGTGAGTGCTAGAGAGGACCCCCAAGGGGGTTAAACACCTATTTGTAGCACTGTAAATGCAAATAAAAAATCAATGCTGCACTGTAAACAACGGGGAAAGCGATGAAAGATATTATAATTAATTGCACAACAGTCTCAAGCTGGCAAATCAGCAGGAAATTACATTATTTTTTGGGAGCTAAATCGATCTCGGGTATCATTGAGTTAATACATATCAGGCCGCCCATATGGGCTAGAACAGTATTGGCATTCTTTTTCATAATTCTTTATTTTGCGGGTTTGCGAGTCTGATCGCATATCGGACCCCAGAACCTAACTGATTAACATGTAACCTCCATATTTTACTGCCATAACAATGACAGTCTCATTTTCTATTGGCTGATTTGAAATGGGAGGTTATGGGCTTGCTTAATTGATCATGTTCCCACCCTGAACTGCTACGAACCAGTGCAAGGTTTACGGTTTCATCTTTGGGACAGTAACTTGCGGGCTTGAGCAATTGAATAGCATTGTAATCGTAGACGAACAGGAGCCCGCAACACACCCGCAGACATACGGCTTACAACAATCGAGTTGCAGGCTTGCAAATGAATTGGGCCCTATGTCAGAAACATACTGATACATTTCAGTTGCAAGAACATACAATGTAATTTATGGTGTTTTGGGGACAAAATGTATTTTTTGTCATCTATTAAGTAATAATGTTTCCATAACAGATCTGCACTAAATGTGATTTTGTCACAAATGTTATCAAAATCTATTTTACTTCAAAATAACTAAAACAAAAAAAAAACATTAAGAAAATGTTTTTCATAAAGTAAAATACTTTAAAATAAAAACATGAGCTTTCCCTGACAACACATCTGTGTGAAGGAGCACCACTATGTTCACAAGTTACACAATTTTATAAAACATTGTTCATGGCATTACGACAAAGAAAGAACATCACTAAAAACTGCATTAAATTCCCTTAGTGTCAACCACTACTTCATACAATTATTCAGAAGTCCCCCTTTGCACCCATGGAAAATGATAGGTGTGCATGATAAGGTAAGGTGGAAGTGGGAGCTATAGGCTGACTATCCCTATTTCATCGCACCATCAGATAACTACACTCTGCTGTAGCCCATGACTGTATCAGGTTAGCCTTGAAAACACAGGTGGAAGCACAATAACAAGGGGGGCCAGGTGTGGATCTCTCTCTTTTTTCATTTTATGCAAATACTTTAGGGTTTCCCTAAAGGATATAGGATACCCCAGACATTGGCCCCATTGTGACTGTGCCAAGGGATGTCAGTAGCTTCCCACAGATTAAAGTAAGTTATGGCTGAAATGGTCATCAGGTGATTGCTGGCTCTTCTATGCAGAGGAAACATGCCTAGTATTAAAGTGCTGGCCTCTCTTAGGGGTGGATACAGACTGATATACCTCAGGGGATTACCCCCAAGTGGCATGAGTGAGCAGAAAGAGACTGCACCCTGAGTGGGCATTATCCTACACAACACACTATGTCCACCCCTAGCTGTGTATCTCTCACTTTTTGTTACTTTTTTAGTTTGATAACAGATAAAGAGTCTATGTCATTACCTTGTCTGTCTTGTCTGTCCTTTGTCGATATCATTTATCTTTGCAACACTTTCAACCTCTAATTTTACATTTCAGTTACCTTTTTTTATTGCTCTTATTACACCAATAAATATGTCCCATTTATCCTGGCCAAAAATCACGGGTTATTACCTCTTCTAATGCCTTATAATTTTTATTTTTTAGACCAACCCAACTTCCTTAACTAACTAAGGGGCGGGGAGGGAGGGAAAATCCAGGCAATGGCCGGCGTAGTGTGACGGGGGAAGCCCGCGAAACGGCCTGAAGTCCCTCCTCCACTCTCACAGCCAATGGGGCTGCCTCCACGTCGGCCAAAATGTTTAAGACAGGATTTTCTAATCCTGTTGTGCCATGAAAAAGAAAGGTTAAAAGTTTAGAAAGCATTGTATAGTCACAAGATTACACCAAGTCCTTTTGCTTTCAAGGCCGCATCCTCAACACCTACAGGACAGCAAATGACTTGGGTCAGCTGAACTCAGCTTATACCTGGGCAAAACAATGTATTCAGGAGCCTCACATATTTTCTCAGCCAGTCTTCTTCTAAAACCCCTTTAGACACAAAAACAATTCTTATATTTTTGGTGAATGGGGTTTTGTTGGAAGATCCAGAAAGATTGTCTGTATCAGACGATGAAAACACTGTATTCTATATTTAGATTTAACTTGACAGAAAAGTTTTATTGAAACAATGAGTCACGGGAGAGGATGATCCAACACTTTAATGCTGTCTGAACACATAGGGAATGAATAAAAAGGGTTTTTATATCCCAAATTTTTGTTTGCATATCTAACTATAATTCTATTAACAAATGCTTAAAAACTCTGAGCCACATTCAATTGCAAGCGCAACTCTATCATAGTAGGCCGAATGTGGGTCCTTAAACGGCACGCGTCACACATTAGGCTTTGGGAGGCTGTAAGTTACAGGTTTAACCATCACCATGTTTTCAAGGCGTAACTCGTAAGCCATTATGAGCCCGCAAAAAGACACCAATTGAATAGCAAATTAACTTGCGACCTCACTTAAGGGCTATCATATAGCCCAAAACCTCAACTGAACGGGGCTCTCTGTTTTCACTTACTCAAACCTTTCAAACAATCCTATATATATATATGTATGTGTGAACATATACATACAATAACAGCCTGCGCTCCTGGGTCCTTTTTAGAAATATATATTTTATATATTATACAATGTTTTGGACCCTATTTGGAGTCTTTGGCAAGAATAAATTAAAGTAATACACATCACCTTAAACAGTTTTCTCAAAATTACCATTATCACCTTTGCAATGCAGTAAAATTGACCACTAGCGATTCCAGAAGCAAGTACGGTCATCTGAAATAACAGATAAATAAAAAACAATTATATACAGTATATAAAACATCTTAAAAGATATACTGTATGTACACAGTTCATGTATTATCCATTATACTGTATATATCCCTGTGGAAGGGATATATATTTGCTCATTTAAACAAAAGGAATAATAGTATTCATCCTTTATGTATCAGTCCGACTTCTAATCTTAGAAACATCATATCTCTATCACCTCTTCTTGATAGAGGTGGAACATGGTCTATACTCTGAATATAAATCTTGGTAAACCATGTCCTATCTTCAAAATGTTGGTTAGAGTTACTTTCAACTAATGAAATGCTAAATGGTATTTTTTGTCCTAAGTGAGGATGATGAAAAAGAAAGCCAGTGATCACCTTCCTGTACACAACCAGTGTACTTAAAATCATCTGTTTATTGACCCTCATCCATGTAGGAGGATTTTCTACAGGATAACCCTTAATTAAAATATCTCTCAGATTCCTACCACTAGTGTATGCAATTCTTGGACAGTGTTTTCAAGTATTTGGTAATGTATGTTTTTTTTTCCCACTACTGATGTGCCTCCATTTTGTTTTACCACAATTGCCATCCTAGCGGAGCTAGTGCATGGGGGGCCCCGGCGCAAAAAGAAAATGTGCCTCCCAAACCCCCTCCAACATCAACTCACACAGTACATACATAAAAAAAAAATATATATATATATATATATATATATATATATATAAAGAAAAAAAGAAAGAAAAACAAATACCCCCCGTGTCTCTCTAACCCCCCTCTCTAACCCCCCTGTGTCTCTTTTCCTCCCCCCTCCTCATCCTCAACCCCCCCCCTCATTCTAACCCCCTCCCCTCATACTACCCCTCTAAATATCCCCTCCCCCTCCCCTCACTTACCTGCTCCGGCCTCCGCTCCTTCCGGGTCTTGATGTGGTGCGCATGTGACGTCACATGCGCGCCACGTCATTAGCATATATCGGGTGCCGGCACCCGGTATATGCTAATGCCGTGACGTCATAAGAGCCACATCATTAGCATATATCGGGTGCCGGCACCCGGTATATGCTAATGACGTGGCGCGCATGTGATGTCACATGCGCGCCACATCAAGACCCGGAAGGAGCGGAGGCCGCAGCAGGTAAGTAAGGGGAGGGGGGGTATTTAGAGGGGTAGTATGAGGGGGGGTTTTAGAATGAGGAGGGAGTTTAGAATGAGGGAGGGTTGAGGATG